>FNXX01000175.1:0-28827 GCA_900108845.1 Iljinskaea planisiliqua | reverse complement strand
AAATATGGATTGTGCCGACACCTAAATGAGGAATGAGAAGCATAAATACATTGGTCTTTTATTTATTTGGAGATCATGTTAATCAACTAAATCCTATAGACCGAAAAGTGGAATCTGGAACTAAAATGAGTCCTATAAAGATCAGAAAAGAAACTTCATTTCCCCAAATGCATAAAATATAATTTAAAAGAGTAAGAATGGTCATAACAAAAAATACCACTAGAAATATGCACTGTGGGACAACTAAATGAGGAATGATTAGCATAAATACTTGTTTCTTACTTATTGAGAGACACCGTTAATCAAGAAAATTCAATATATCAAAAACAGGAATCTGGAACTAAAATGAGTCAATTAAGATCAGAAAACTAACTTCTTGTCCCCAAATGCATTAATGGACAATTTTGAGGAGTAAGAATGGTCATAACAATGAATACCGCTAGAAATATGGATTGTGGGACACCTAAATGAGGAATGAGAAGCATAAATACATTATTTTTCATTAATTGAGAGACACCGTTAATCAACAAAATCCTATAGGCCAAAAACTGCAATCTGAACTAAAATGATTCCTATAAAGATTAGAAAAGAAACTTCATGTCCCCAAATGCATAAAACATAATTTAAAAGAGTAAGAATGGTCATAACAATGAATACCACTAGAAGTATGTACTGTGGGACACTAAATGAGGAATGAAAAACATAAATACCTTGTTTCTTACTCATTACGAGACACTGTTCATCACAAAATCTGATATACCAAATAGAGAATTTGGAACTGAAATGAGTCTAATGAAGATCAGAAAACTAATTTCTTGTCCCCAAATGCATAATGCATAATTTTAAGGAGTAAGAATGGTCATAACAATTAATAACCCTAGAAATATGCACTGTGGAACACCTAAATGAGGAATGAGAAGCATAATATACTCGTTTCTTACTCATTGAGAGACACCGTTAATCAACAAAAATCCAATATACCAAAAAGAGTAATCTGGAACTGAAATGAGTCCAATGAAGATCAGAAAACTAACTACTTGTCCCCAAATGCATAATTCATAATTTAAAAAGTAAGAATGGTTATAACAATGAATACCACTAGAAATATGGATTGTGGGACACCTAAATGAGGAATGAGAAGGATAAATATATTGGTCTTTATTTATTTGGAGACGCTGTTAATCAACTAAATCTATAGACGAAAAGTGGAATCTGGAACTAAAATGAGTCCTATAAAGATCGGAAATGAAACTTCATGTCCCCAAATGCATAAAATATAATTTAAAGAGTAAGAATGGTCATAACAAAGAGTACCACTAGAAATATGCACTGTGGGACAACTAAATGAGGAATGATTAGCATAAATACCTTGTTTCTTACTTATTGAGAGACACCGTTAATCAAGAAAATTCAATATAGCAAAAACAGGAATCTGGAACTAAAATGAGTCCTATAAAGATAAGAAAGAAACTTCATGTCCCCAAATGCATAAAAAATAATTTGAAAGAGTAAGAATTGTCATAACAATGACTACCACTAGAATATGCATAATATGCATAATGCATAATTTAAAATGAGTCCAATTAAGATCAGAAAACTAACTTCTTGTCCCCAAATGCAGAATGCACAATTTTGAGGAGTAAGAATGATCATTACAATGAATACCACTAGAAATATGGATTGTGGGACACCTAAATGAGGAATGAGAAGCATAAATACATTATTTTTCATTAATTGAGAGACACCGTTAATCAACAAAATTCCTATAGCCAAAAACTGCAATCTTGAACTAAAATGATTCCTATAAAGATTAGAAAAGAAAGTTCATGTCCCCAAATGCATAAAACACAATTTAAAAGAGTAAGAATGGTCATAACAATGAATACCACTAGAAATATGTACTGTGGGACACCTAAATGAGGAATGAGAAACATAAATACCTTGTTTCTTACTCATTACGAGACACTGTTCATCCACAAAATCTGATATACCAAAAGAGGAATTTGGAACTGAAATGACTCTAATGAAGATCAGAAAACTAATTTCTTGTCCCCAAATGTATAATGCATAATTTTAAGGAGTAAGAATGGTCATAACAATTAATAACCCTAGAAATATGCACTGTGGAACACCTAAATGAGGAATGAGAAGCATAAATACCTTGTTTCTTACTCATTGAGAGACACCGTTCATCAACAAAATCCAATATACCAAAAAGAGGAATCTGGAACTGAAATGAGTCCAATGAAGATCAGAAAACTAACTTATTGTCCCCAAATGCATAATTCATAATTTTAAGGAGTAAGAATAGTTATAACAATGAATACCACTAGAAATATGGATTGTGCGACACCTAAATGAGGAATGAGAAGCATAAATACATTGGTCTTTATTTATTTGGAGATCATGTTAATCAACTAAATCCTATAGACCGAAAAGTGGAATCTGGAACTAAAATGAGTCCTATAAAGATCAGAAAAGAAACTTCATTTCCCCAAATGCATAAAATATAATTTAAAAGATTAAGAATGGTCATAACAAAGAATACCACTAGAAATATGCACTGTGGGACAACTAAATGAGGAATGATTAGCATAAATAACTTGTTTCTTACTTATTGAGAGACACCGTTAATCAAGAAAATTCAATATACCAAAAACAGGAATCTGGAACTAAAATGAGTCCAATTAAGATCAGAAAACTAACTTCTTGTCCCCAAATGCAGAATGGACAATTTTGAGGAGTAAGAATGGTCATAACAATGAATACCGCTAGAAATATGGATTGTGGGACACCTAAATGAGGAATGAGAAGCATAAATACATTATTTTTCATTAATAGAGAGACACCGTTAATCAACAAAATCCTATAGGCCAAAAACTGCAATCTTGAACTAAAATGATTCCTATAAAGATTAGAAAAGAAACTTCATGTCCCCAAATGCATAAAACATAATTTAAAAGAGTAAGAATGGTCATAACAATGAATACCACTAGAAATATGTACTGTGGGACATCTAAATGAGGAATGAAAAACATAAATACCTTGTTTCTTAGTCATTACGAGACACTGTTCATCCACAAAATCTGATATACCAAAAAGAGAAATTTGGAACTGAAATGAGTCTAATGAAGATCAGAAAACTAATTTCTTGTCCCCAAATGCATAATGCATAATTTTAAGGAGTAAGAATGGTCATAACAATTAATAAACCTAGAAATATGCACTGTGGAACACCTAATGAGGAATGAGAAGCATAAATACCTCGTTTCTTACTCATGAGAGACACCGTTAATCAACAAAATCCAATATACCAAAAAAGAGGAATCTGGAACTGAAATGAGTCCAATGAAGATCGAAAACTAACTTCTTGTCCCCAAATGCATAATTCATAATTTTAAGGAGTAAGAATGGTTTATAACAATGAACACCACTAGAAATATGGATTGTGGGACATCTAAATGAGGAATGAGAAGCATAAATACATTGGTCATTATTTATTTGGAGACGTTGTTTATCAACTAAATCCTATAGACCGAAAAGTGGAATTTGGAACTAAAATGAGTCCTATAAGGATCAGAAAAGAAACTTCATGTCCCCAAATGCATAAAATATAATTTAAAAGAGTAATAATGGTCATAACAAAGAATACCACTAGAAATATGCACTGTGGGACAACTAAATGAGAAATGATTAGCATAAATACCTTGTTTCTTACTTATTGAGAGACACCGTTAATCAACAAAATCCAATATACCAAAAGAGAAATCTGGAACTAAAATGAGTCCTATAAGATAAGAAAAGAAACTTCATGTCCCCAAATGCATAAAAAATAATTTGAAAGAGTAAGAATTGTCATAACAATGACTACCACTAGAAATATGCATAATGCATAATGCATAATTTAAAATGAGTCCAATTAAGATCAGAAACTAACTTCTTGTCCCCAAATGCAGAATGCACAATTTTGAAGAGTAAGAATGATCATAACAATGAATACCACTAGAAATATGGATTTGGGACACCTAAATGAGGAATGAGAAGCATAAATACATTATTTTTCATTAATTGAGAGACACCGTTAATCAACAAAATCCTATAGGCCAAAAACTGCAATCTTGAACTAAAATGATTCCTATAAAAATTAGAAAAGAAACTTCATGTCCCCAAATGCATATACATAATTTAAAAGAGTAAGAATGGTCATAACAATGAATACCACTAGAAATATGTACTGTGGGACACCTAATGAGGAATAAAAACATAAATACCTTGTTTCTTACTCATTACGAGACACTGTTCATCCACAAAATCTGATTTACCAAAAAGAGGAATTTGGAACTGAAATGAGTCTAATGAAGATCAGAAACTAATTTCTTGTCCCCAAATGCATAATGCAAATTTTAAGGAGTAAGAATGGTCATAACAATTAATAACCCTAGAAATATGCACTGTGGAACACCTAAATGAGGAATGAGAAGCATAAATACCTTGTTTCTTACTCATGAGAGACACCGTTAATCAACAAAATCCAATATACCAAAAAGAGGAATCTGGAACTGAAATGAGTCCAATGAAGATCAGAAAACTAACTTCTTGTCCCCAAATGCATAATTCATAATTTTAAGGAATAAGAATGGTTATAACAATGAACACCACTAGAAATATGGATTGTGGGACATCTAAATGAGGAATGAGAAGCATAAATACATTGGTCATTATTTATTTGGAGACGCTGTTTATCAACTAAATCCTATAGACCGAAAAGTGGAATCTGGAACTAAAATGAGTCCTATAAGGATCAGAAAAGAAACTTCATGTCCCCAAATGCATAAAATATAATTTAAAAGAGTAATAATGGTCATAACAAAGAATACCACTAGAAAATGCACTGTGGGACAACTAAATGAGGAATGATTAGCATAAATACCTTGTTTCTTACTTATTGAGAGACACGTTAATCAACAAAATCCAATATACCAAAAGAGGAATCAGGAACTGAAATGAGTCCAATGAAGATCAGAAAACTAACTTCTTGTCACCAATGCATAATTCATAATTTTAAGGAGTAAGAATGGTTATAACAATGAATACCACTAGAAATATGGATTGTGGGACACCTAAATGAGGAATGAGAAGCATAAATACATTGGTCTTATTTATTTGGAGACGCTGTTAATCAACTAAATCCTATAGACCGAAAAGTGGAATTCTCTGGAACTAAAATGAGTCCTATAAAGATCAGAAAAGGAACTTCATTCCCCAAATGCATAAAATTAAGGTTTAAAAGAGTAAGAATGTCATAACAATGATCCAATTATTGTGGGACACCTAATGAGGATGAGAAGATAATACATTTTTTTCATTTATTGAGAGACATCGTTAATCAACAAAATCCTATAGGCCAAAAACTGCAATCTTGAACTAAAATGATTCCTATAAAGTTTAGAAAGAAACTTCATGTCGCCAAATGCATAATACATAATTTAAAGAGTAAGAATGGTCATAACAATGAATACCACTAGAAATATGTACTGTGGGACAACTAAATGAGAAATGAAAAACATAAATACTTTGTTTCTTACTCATTACGAGACACTGTTCATCCACAAAATCAGATTTACCAAAAAGAGGAATTTGAAACTGAAATGAGTCTAATGAAGATCAGAAAACTAATTTCTTGTCCCCAAATGCATAATGCATAATTTTAAGGAGTAAGAATGGTCATAACAATTAATAACCCTAGAAATATGCACTGTGGAACACCTAAATGAGGAATGAGAAGCATAAATACCTTGTTTCTTACTCATTGAGAGACACCGTTAATCAACAAAATCCAATATACCAAAAGAGGAATCTGGAACTGAAATGAGTCCAATGAAGATCAGAAAACTAACTTCTTGTCCCAAATGCATAATTCATAATTTTAAAAAGTAAGAATGGTTATAATGAACACCACTAGAAATATGGATTGTGGGACACCTAAATGAGGAATGAGAAGCATAAACACATTGGTCTTTATTTATTTGGAGATCATGTTAATCAACTAAATCCTATAGACCGAAAAGTGGAATCTGGAACTAAAATGAGTCCTATAAAGATCAGAAAGAAACTTCATGTCCCCAAATGTATAAAATATAATTTAAAAGAGTAATAATGGTCATAAAAAGAATACCACTAGAAATATGCACTGTGGGAAAACTAAATGAGGAATGATTAGCATAAATACTTGTTTCTTACTTATTGAGAGACACCGTTAATCAACAAAATCCAATATACCAAAAAGAGGAATCTGGAACTGAAATGAGTCCAACGAAGATCAGAAAACTAACTTCTTGTCCCCAAATGCATAATTCATAATTTTAAGGAGTAAGAATGGTTATAACAATGAATACCACTAGAAATATGGATTGTGGGACACCTAAATGAGGAATGAGAAGCATAAATACATTGGTCTTTATTTATTTGGAGACGCTGTTAATCAACTAAATCCTATAGACCGAAAAGTGGAATCTGGAACTAAAATGAGTCCTATAAGGATCAGAAAAGAAACTTCATGTCCCCAAATGCATAAAATATCATTTAAAGAGTAATAATGGTCATAACAAAGAATACCACTAGAAATATGCACTGTGGACAACTAAATGAGGAATGATTAGCATAAATACCTTGTTTCTTACTTATTGAGAGACACCGTTAATCACAAAATCCAATATACCAAAAAGAGGAATCTGGAACTAAAATGAGTCCTATAAAGATAAGAAAAGAAACTTCATGTCCCCAAATGCATAAAAAATAATTGAAAGAGTAAGAATTGTCATAACAATGACTACCACTAGAAATATGCATAATGCATAATGCATAGTTTAAAATGAGTCCAATTAAGATCAGAAACTAACTTCTTGTCCCCAAATGCAGAATGCACAATTTTGAAGAGTAAGAATGATCATAACAATGAATACCACTAGAAATATGGATTTTGGGACACCTAAATGAGGAATGAGAAGCATAAATACATTATTTTCATTAATTGAGAGACACCGTTAATCAACAAAATCCTATAGGCCAAAACTGCAATCTTGAACTAAAATGATTCCTATAAAAATTAGAAAAGAAACTTCATGTCCCCAAATGCATAATACATAATTTAAAAGAGTAAGAATGGCCATAACAATGAATACCACTAGAAATATGCACTGTGGGACAACTAAATGAGGAATGAGAAGCATATATACCTTGTTTTTTTACTCACTGAGAGAAACCGTTAATCAACAAATCCAATATACATAAACGGAATCTGGAACAGAAATGAGTCCAATGAAGATCAGAAAACTAACTTCTTGTCCCCTAATGCATAATTCATAATTTTAAGGAGTAAAAATGGTTATAACAATGAATACCGCTAGAAATATGCATTGTGGACATCTAAATTAGGGATGAGAAGCAGAAATACATTGGTCTTTACTTATTAGGGGACACCGTTAATCAACTAAATCTATAGACCAAAAGTGGAATCTGGAACTAAAATTAGTCCTATAAAGATCAGAAAAGAAACTTCATGTCCCCAAATGCATAAAATATAATTTGAAAGATTAAGAATTGTCATAACAATGAATACCACTAGAAATATGCATAATGCATAATGCATAATTTAAAAGACAAGAATGGTCATAACAATGAATACCACTAGAATATGCACTGTGAGACAACTAAATTAGGAATCAGAAGCATAAATACTTGTTTCTTACTCATTGACACTGTTAATCCACAAAATCGGATATACCAAAAAGAGGAATCTGGAACTGAAATTAGTCCAATGAAGATCAGAAAACTAACTTCTTGTCCCAAATGCATAATTCAAATTTTAAGGAGTAAAAATGGTCATAACAATTAATAACACTAGAAATATGCACTGTGGGACACGTAAATGAGGAATGAGAAGCATAAATACCATGTTTCTTACTCATTGAGAGACGCCGTTAATCAACAAAATCCAATATACCAAAAGGGGAATCTGGAACTGAAATGAGTCAAATGATGATCAGAAAACTAACTTCTTGTCCCCTAATGCCTAATGCACAATTTGAAGGAGTAATAATTGTTATAACAATGAATACCACTAGAAATATGGATTGTGGGACACAGAAATGAGGAATGAGAAACATAAATACATTGTTTTTAATTTATTGAGAAACACCGTTAATCAACAAATTCCTATAGGCCAAAAACTGGAATCTGAAACTAAAATGATTCCTTTAAAGATCAGAAAAGAAACTTCATTTCCCCAAATGCATAAAAAATAATTTGAAAGAGTAAGAATTGTCATAACAATGAATACCACTAGAAATATGCATAATGCATAATGCATAATTTAAAAGAGTAAGAATGGTCATAACAATGAATACCACTAGAAATATGCACTGTGAGACAACTAAATTAGGAATCAGAAGCATAAATACCTTGTTCTTACTCATTGACACTTGTAATCCACAAAATCGATATACCAAAAGAGGAATCTGCAACTGAAATTAGTCCAATGAAGATCAGAAAACTAACTTCTTGTCCCCAATGCAATAATTCAAAAATTTTAAGAAGTAAGAATGGTCATAACAATTAATAACACTAGAAATATGCACTGTGGGACACGTAAATGAGGAATGAGAAGCATAAATACCTTGTTTCTTACTTATTGAGAGACACCGTTAATCAACAAAATCCAATGTACCAAAAAGAGGAATCTGGAACTGAAATGAGTCCAATGAAGATCCGAAAACTAACTTCTGGTCCCTAATGCATAATGCACAATTTGAAGGAGTAAGAATTGTTCTAACAATGAATACCACTAGAAATATGGATTGTGGGACACTGAAATGAGGAATGAGAAACATAAATACATTGTTTTTAATTTTTTGAGAGACACCGTTAATCAACAAATTCCTATAGCCCAAAAACTGGAATCTGGAACTAAAATGATTCCTTTAAAGATCAGAAAAGAAACTTCATTTCCCCAAATGCATAAAACATAATTTTAAGAGTAAGAATTGTCATAACATGAATACCACTAGAAATATGCATAATGCATAATGCATAATTTAAAAGAGTAAGAATGGTCATAACAATGAGTACACTAGAAATATGCACTGTGGGACACTAAATTAGGAATGAGAAGCATAAATACCTTGTTTCTTACTCAATAAGAGACACCGTTAATCAACAAAATCCAATATACCAAAAAGAGGACTCTGGAACTGAAATGAGTCCAATGAAGATCAGAAAACTAACTTCTTGTCCCTAAATGCATAATTCACAATTTTAAGGAGTAAGAATTGTCATAACAATGAATACCACTAGAAACATGGATTGTGGGACACCGAAATGAGGAATGAGAAGAGTAAATACTTTGTTTCTTACGCATTAAGAGACACCGTTAATCCACAAAATCCGATATATCAAAAAGAGGTATCTGGCACTGAAATGAGTCCAATGAAGATCAGAAAACTAACTTCTTGTCCCCAAATGCATAATGCACAATTTTAAGGAGTAAGAATGGTCATAACAATGAATACCACTAGAAATATAGATTGTGTGACACCTAAATGAGGAATAAGAAGCATAAATACATTGTTTTCATTTATTGAGAGACACCGTTAATCAACAAAATCATATAGGCCAAAAACTGGAATCTGGAACTAAAATGATTCCTTTAAAGATCAGAAAAGAAACTTAATTTCCCCAAATGCATAAAACATAATTTAAAAGAGTAAGAATGGTCATAACAATGAATACCACTAGAAGTATGCAGTGTGGAACAACTAAATGAGGAATGAGAAGCATAATTATCTTGTTTCTTATTTATTGAGAGACACCGTTAATCAAGAAAATTCAATATAGCAAAAAGAGGAATCTGGAACTAAAATGAATCCAATTAAGATCAGAAAACTAACTTCTTGTCCCCAAATGAAGAATGCACAATTTTGAGGAGTAAGAATGGTCATAACAATGAATACCACTAGAAATATGGATTGTGGGACACTTAAATGAGGAATGAGAAGCATAAATACATTATTTTTCATTAATTGAGAGACACCGTTAATCAACAAAATCCTATAGGCCAAAAACTGCAATCTGGAACTAAAATGATTCCTATAAAGATTAGAAATAAAACTTCATGTCCCCAAATGCATAAAACACAATTTAAAAGAGTAAGAATGGTCATAACAATGAATACCACTAGAAATATGTACTGTGGGACACCTAAATGAGGAATGAGAAACATAAATACCTTGTTTCTTACTCATTACGAGACACTGTTCATCCACAAAATCTGATATACAAAAAAGAGGAATTTGGAACTGAAATGACTCTAATGAAGATCAGAAAACTAATTTCTTGTCCCCAAATGCATAATGCATAATTTTAAGGAGTAAGAATGGTTATAACAATGAATACCACTAAAATATGGATTGTGGGACACCTAAATGAGGAATGAGAAGCATAAATACATTGGTCTTTATTTAATTGGAGACTCTGTTAATCAACTAAATCTTATAGACCGAAAAGTGGAATCTGGAACTAAAATGATTCCTTTAAAGATCAGAAAAGAAACTTAATTTCCCCAAATGCATAAAACATAATTTAAAAGAGTAAAAATGGTCATAACAATGAATACCACTAGAAGTATGCAGTGTGGGACAACTAAATGAGGAATGAGAAGCATAATTATCTTGTTTCTTATTTATTGAGAGACACCGTTAATCAAGAAAATTCAATATAGCAAAAAGAGGAATCTGGAAATAAAATGAGTCCAATTAAGATCAGAAAACTAACTTCTTGTCCCCAAATGAAGAATGCACAATTTTGAGGAGTAAGAATGGTCATAACAATGAATACCACTAGAAATATGGATTGTGGGACACCTAAATGAGGAATGAGAAGCATAAATACATTATTTTTCATTAATTGAGAGACACCGTTAATCAACAAAATCCTATAGGCCAAAAACTGCAATCTGGAACTAAAATGATTCCTATAAAGATTAGAAAAGAAAGTTCATGTCCCCAATGCATAAAACACAATTTAAAAGAGTAAGAATGGTCATAACAATGAATACCACTAGAAATATGTACTGTGGGACACCTAAATGAGGAATGAGAAACATAAATACCTTGTTTCTTACTCATTACGAGACACTGTTCATCCACAAAATCTGATATACCAGAAAGAGGAATTTGGAACTGAAATGACTCTAATGAAGATCAGAAAACTAATTTCTTGTCCCCAAATGTATAATGCATAATTTTAAGGAGTAAGAATGGTCATAACAATTAATAACCCTAGAAATATGCACTGTGGAACACCTAAATGAGGAATGAGAAGCATAAATACCTTGTTTCTTACTCATTGAGAGACACCGTTCATCAACAAAATCCAATATACCAAAAAGAGGAATCTGGAACTGAAATGAGTCCAATGAAGATCAGAAAACTAACTTATTGTCCCCAAATGCATAATTCATAATTTTAAGGAGTAAGAATAGTTATAACAATGAATACCACTAGAAATATGGATTGTGCGACACCTAAATGAGGAATGAGAAGCATAAATACATTGGTCTTTATTTATTTGGAGATCATGTTAATCAACTAAATCCTATAGACCGAAAAGTGGAATCTGGAACTAAAATGAGTCCTATAAAGATCAGAAAGAAACTTCATTTCCCCAAATGCATAAAATATAATTTAAAAGATTAAGAATGGTCATAACAAAAAATACCACTAGAAATATGCACTGTGGGACAACTAAATGAGGAATGATTAGCATAAATAACTTGTTTCTTACTTATTGAGAGACACCGTTAATCAAGAAAATTCAATATACCAAAAACAGGAATCTGGAACTAAAATGAGTCTAATTAAGATCAGAAAACTAACTTCTTGTCCCCAAATGCATTATGGACAATTTTGAGGAGTAAGAATGGTCATAACAATGAATACCGCTAGAAATATGGATTGTGGGACACCTAAATGAGGAATGAGAAGCATAAATACATTATTTTTCATTAATAGAGAGACACCGTTAATCAACAAAATCCTATAGCCCAAAAACTGCAATCTTGAACTAAAATGATTCCTATAAAGATTAGAAAAGAAACTTCATGTCCCCAAATGCATAAAACATAATTTAAAAGAGTAAGAATGGTCATAACAATGAATACCACTAGAAATATGTACTGTGGGACACCTAAATGAGGAATGAAAAACATAAATACCTTGTTTCTTACTCATTACGAGACACTGTTCATCCACAAAATCTGATATACCAAATAGAGAAATTTGGAACTGAAATGAGTCTAATGAAGATCAGAAAACTAATTTCTTGTCCCCAAATGCATAATGCATAATTTTAAGGAGTAAGAATGGTCATAACAATTAATAACCCTAGAAATATGCACTGTGGAACACCTAAATGAGGAATGAGAAGCATAAATACCTCGTTTCTTACTCATTGAGAGACACCGTTAATCAACAAAATCCAATATACCAAAAAGAGTAATCTGGAACTGAAATGAGTCCAATGAAGATCAGAAAACTAACTACTTGTCCCCAAATGCATAATTCATAATTTTAAAAAGTAAGAATGGTTATAACAATGAATACCACTAGAAATATGGATTGTGGGACACCTAAATGAGGAATGAGAAGGATAAATATATTGGTCTTTATTTATTTGGAGACGCTGTTAATCAACTAAATCCTATAGACCGAAAAGTGGAATCTGGAACTAAAATGAGTCCTATAAAGATCGGAAATGAAACTTCATGTCCCCAAATGCATAAAATATAATTTAAAAGAGTAAGAATGGTCATAACAAAGAGTACCACTAGAAATATGCACTGTGGGACAACTAAATGAGGAATGATTAGCATAAATACCTTGTTTCTTACTTATTGAGAGACACCGTTAATCAAGAAAATTCAATATAGCAAAAACAGGAATCTGGAACTAAAATGAGTCCTATAAAGATAAGAAAGAAACTTCATGTCCCCAAATGCATAAAAAATAATTTGAAAGAGTAAGAATTGTCATAACAATGACTACCACTAGAAATATGCATAATGCATAATGCATAATTTAAAATGAGTCCAATTAAGATCAGAAAACTAACTTCTTGTCCCCAAATGCAGAATGCACAATTTTGAGGAGTAAGAATGATCATTACAATGAATACCACTAGAAATATGGATTGTGGGACACCTAAATGAGGAATGAGAAGCATAAATACATTATTTTTCATTAATTGAGAGACACCGTTAATCAACAAAATCCTATAGCCCAAAAACTGCAATCTTGAACTAAAATGATTCCTATAAAGATTAGAAAAGAAAGTTCATGTCCCCAAATGCATAAAACACAATTTAAAAGAGTAAGAATGGTCATAACAATGAATACCACTAGAAATATGTACTGTGGGACACCTAAATGAGGAATGAGAAACATAAATACCTTGTTTCTTACTCATTACGAGACACTGTTCATCCACAAAATCTGATATACCAAAAGAGGAATTTGGAACTGAAATGACTCTAATGAAGATCAGAAAACTAATTTCTTGTCCCCAAATGTATAATGCATAATTTTAAGGAGTAAGAATGGTCATAACAATTAATAACCCTAGAAATATGCACTGTGGAACACCTAAATGAGGAATGAGAAGCATAAATACCTTGTTTCTTACTCATTGAGAGACACCGTTCATCAACAAAATCCAATATACCAAAAAGAGGAATCTGGAACTGAAATGAGTCCAATGAAGATCAGAAAACTAACTTATTGTCCCCAAATGCATAATTCATAATTTTAAGGAGTAAGAATAGTTATAACAATGAATACCACTAGAAATATGGATTGTGCGACACCTAAATGAGGAATGAGAAGCATAAATACATTGGTCTTTATTTATTTGGAGATCATGTTAATCAACTAAATCCTATAGACCGAAAAGTGGAATCTGGAACTAAAATGAGTCCTATAAAGATCAGAAAAGAAACTTCATTTCCCCAAATGCATAAAATATAATTTAAAAGATTAAGAATGGTCATAACAAAGAATACCACTAGAAATATGCACTGTGGGACAACTAAATGAGGAATGATTAGCATAAATAACTTGTTTCTTACTTATTGAGAGACACCGTTAATCAAGAAAATTCAATATACCAAAAACAGGAATCTGGAACTAAAATGAGTCCAATTAAGATCAGAAAACTAACTTCTTGTCCCCAAATGCAGAATGGACAATTTTGAGGAGTAAGAATGGTCATAACAATGAATACCGCTAGAAATATGGATTGTGGGACACCTAAATGAGGAATGAGAAGCATAAATACATTATTTTTCATTAATAGAGAGACACCGTTAATCAACAAAATCCTATAGGCCAAAAACTGCAATCTTGAACTAAAATGATTCCTATAAAGATTAGAAAAGAAACTTCATGTCCCCAAATGCATAAAACATAATTTAAAAGAGTAAGAATGGTCATAACAATGAATACCACTAGAAATATGTACTGTGGGACATCTAAATGAGGAATGAAAAACATAAATACCTTGTTTCTTAGTCATTACGAGACACTGTTCATCCACAAAATCTGATATACCAAAAAGAGAAATTTGGAACTGAAATGAGTCTAATGAAGATCAGAAAACTAATTTCTTGTCCCCAAATGCATAATGCATAATTTTAAGGAGTAAGAATGGTCATAACAATTAATAAACCTAGAAATATGCACTGTGGAACACCTAAATGAGGAATGAGAAGCATAAATACCTCGTTTCTTACTCATTGAGAGACACCGTTAATCAACAAAATCCAATATACCAAAAAGAGGAATCTGGAACTGAAATGAGTCCAATGAAGATCAGAAAACTAACTTCTTGTCCCCAAATGCATAATTCATAATTTTAAGGAGTAAGAATGGTTATAACAATGAACACCACTAGAAATATGGATTGTGGGACATCTAAATGAGGAATGAGAAGCATAAATACATTGGTCATTATTTATTTGGAGACGTTGTTTATCAACTAAATCCTATAGACCGAAAAGTGGAATTTGGAACTAAAATGAGTCCTATAAGGATCAGAAAGAAACTTCATGTCCCCAAATGCATAAAATATAATTTAAAAGAGTAATAATGGTCATAACAAAGAATACCACTAGAAATATGCACTGTGGGACAACTAAATGAGAAATGATTAGCATAAATACCTTGTTTCTTACTTATTGAGAGACACCGTTAATCAACAAAATCCAATATACCAAAAAGAGAAATCTGGAACTAAAATGAGTCCTATAAAGATAAGAAAAGAAACTTCATGTCCCCAAATGCATAAAAAATAATTTGAAAGAGTAAGAATTGTCATAACAATGACTACCACTAGAAATATGCATAATGCATAATGCATAATTAAAATGAGTCCAATTAAGATCAGAAACTAACTTCTTGTCCCCAAATGCAGAATGCACAATTTTGAAGAGTAAGAATGATCATAACAATGAATACCACTAGAAATATGGATTTTGGGACACCTAAATGAGGAATGAGAAGCATAAATACATTATTTTTCATTAATTGAGAGACACCGTTAATCAACAAAATCCTATAGGCCAAAAACTGCAATCTTGAACTAAAATGATTCCTATAAAATTAGAAAAGAAACTTCATGTCCCCAAATGCATAATACATAATTTAAAAGAGTAAGAATGGTCATAACAATGAATACCACTAGAAATATGTACTGTGGGACACCTAAATGAGGAATAAAAACATAAATACCTTGTTTCTTACTCATTACGAGACACTGTTCATCCACAAAATCTGATTTACCAAAAAGAGGAATTTGGAACTGAAATGAGTCTAATGAAGATCAGAAAACTAATTTCTTGTCCCCAAATGCATAATGCATAATTTTAAGGAGTAAGAATGGTCATAACAATTAATAACCCTAGAAATATGCACTGTGGAACACCTAAATGAGGAATGAGAAGCATAAATACCTTGTTCTTACTCATTGAGAGACACCGTTAATCAACAAAATCCAATATACAAAAAGAGGAATCTGGAACTGAAATGAGTCCAATGAAGATCAGAAAACTAACTTCTTGTCCCCAAATGCATAATTCATAATTTTAAGGAATAAGAATGGTTATAACAATGAACACCACTAGAAATATGGATTGTGGGACATCTAAATGAGGAATGAGAAGCATAAATACATTGGTCATTATTTATTTGGAGACGCTGTTTATCAACTAAATCCTATAGACCGAAAAGTGGAATCTGGAACTAAAATGAGTCCTATAAGGATCAGAAAAGAAACTTCATGTCCCCAAATGCATAAAATATAATTTAAAAGAGTAATAATGGTCATAACAAAGAATACCACTAGAAATATGCACTGTGGGACAACTAAATGAGGAATGATTAGCATAAATACCTTGTTTCTTACTTATTGAGAGACACCGTTAATCAACAAAATCCAATATACCAAAAAGAGGAATCAGGAACTGAAATGAGTCCAATGAAGATCAGAAAACTAACTTCTTGTCACCAAATGCATAATTCATAATTTTAAGGAGTAAGAATGGTTATAACAATGAATACCACTAGAAATATGGATTGTGGGACACCTAAATGAGGAATGAGAAGCATAAATACATTGGTCTTTATTTATTTGGAGACGCTGTTAATCAACTAAATCCTATAGACCGAAAAAGTGGAATCTGGAACTAAAATGAGTCCTATAAAGATCAGAAAAGAAACTTCATGTCCCCAAATGCATAAAATATAGTTTAAAAGAGTAAGAATGGTCATAACAATGAATACCACTAGAAATATGCACTGTGGGACAACTAAATGAGGAATTATTAGCATAAATACCTTGTTTCTTACTTATTGAGAGAGACCGTTAATCAAGAAATTCAATATACCAAAAAGAGGAATCTGGAACTGAAATGAGTCCAATTAAGATCAGAAAACTAACTTCTTGTCCCTAAATGCACAATGCACAATTTTGAAGGAGTAAGAATGGTCATAACAATGAATACCACTAGAAATATGGATTGTGGGACACCTAAATGAGGAATGAGAAGCATAAATACATTATTTTTCATTTATTGAGAGACATCGTTAATCAACAAAATCCTATAGGCCAAAAACTGCAATCTTGAACTAAAATGATTCCTATAAAGTTTAGAAAAGAAACTTCATGTCGCCAAATGCATAATACATAATTTAAAAGAGTAAGAATGGTCATAACAATGAATACCACTAGAAATATGTACTGTGGGACAACTAAATGAGAAATGAAAAACATAAATACTTTGTTTCTTACTCATTACGAGACACTGTTCATCCACAAAATCAGATTTACCAAAAAGAGGAATTTGAAACTGAAATGAGTCTAATGAAGATCAGAAAACTAATTTCTTGTCCCCAAATGCATAATGCATAATTTTAAGGAGTAAGAATGGTCATAACAATTAATAACCCTAGAAATATGCACTGTGGAACACCTAAATGAGGAATGAGAAGCATAAATACCTTGTTTCTTACTCATTGAGAGACACCGTTAATCAACAAAATCCAATATACCAAAAAGAGGAATCTGGAACTGAAATGAGTCCAATGAAGATCAGAAAACTAACTTCTAGTCCCCAAATGCATAATTCATAATTTTAAAAAGTAAGAATGGTTATAATGAACACCACTAGAAATATGGATTGTGGGACACCTAAATGAGGAATGAGAAGCATAAACACATTGGTCTTTATTTATTTGGAGATCATGTTAATCAACTAAATCCTATAGACCGAAAAGTGGAATCTGGAACTAAAATGAGTCCTATAAAGATCAGAAAAGAAACTTCATGTCCCCAAATGTATAAAATATAATTTAAAAGAGTAATAATGGTCATAACAAAGAATACCACTAGAAATATGCACTGTGGGAAAACTAAATGAGAATGATTAGCATAAATACCTTGTTTCTTACTTATTGAGAGACACCGTTAATCAACAAAATCCAATATACCAAAAAGAGGAATCTGGAACTGAAATAGTCCAACGAAGATCAGAAAACTAACTTCTTGTCCCCAAATGCATAATTCATAATTTTAAGGAGTAAGAATGGTTATAACAATGAATACCACTAGAAATATGGATTGTGGGACACCTAAATGAGGAATGAGAAGCATAAATACATTGGTCTTTATTTATTTGGAGACGCTGTTAATCAACTAAATCCTATAGACCGAAAAGTGGAATCTGGAACTAAAATGAGTCCTATAAGGATCAGAAAAGAAACTTCATGTCCCCAAATGCATAAAATATCATTTAAAAGAGTAATAATGGTCATAACAAAGAATACCACTAGAAATATGCACTGTGGACAACTAAATGAGGAATGATTAGCATAAATACCTTGTTTCTTACTTATTGAGAGACACCGTTAATCAACAAAATCCAATATACCAAAAAGAGAATCTGGAACTAAAATGAGTCCTATAAAGATAAGAAAAGAAACTTCATGTCCCCAAATGCATAAAAAATAATTTGAAAGAGTAAGAATTGTCATAACAATGACTACCACTAGAAATATGCATAATGCATAATGCATAGTTTAAAATGAGTCCAATTAAGATCAGAAACTAACTTCTTGTCCCCAAATGCAGAATGCACAATTTTGAAGAGTAAGAATGATCATAACAATGAATACCACTAGAAATATGGATTTTGGGACACCTAAATGAGGAATGAGAAGCATAAATACATTATTTTTCATTAATTGAGAGACACCGTTAATCAACAAAATCCTATAGGCCAAAAACTGCAATCTTGAACTAAAATGATTCCTATAAAAATTAGAAAAGAAACTTCATGTCCCCAAATGCATAATACATAATTTAAAAGAGTAAGAATGGTCATAACAATGAATACCACTAGAAATATGTACTGTGGGACACCTAAATGAGGAATAAAAACATAAATACCTTGTTTCTTACTCATTACGAGACACTGTTCATCCACAAAATCTGATTTACCAAAAAGAGGAATTTGGAACTGAAATGAGTCTAATGAAGATCAGAAAACTAATTTCTTGTCCCCAAATGCATAATGCATAATTTTAAGGAGTAAGAATGGTCATAACAATTAATAACCCTAGAAATATGCACTGTGGAACACCTAAATGAGGAATGAGAAGCATAAATACCTTGTTTCTTACTCATTGAGAGACACCGTTAATCAACAAAATCCAATATACCAAAAAGAGGAATCTGGAACTGAAATGAGTCCAATGAAGATCAGAAAACTAACTTCTTGTCCCCAAATGCATAATTCATAATTTTAAGGAGTAAGAATGGTTATAACAATGAACACCACTAGAAATATGGATTGTGGGACATCTAAATGAGGAATGAGAAGCATAAATACATTGGTCATTATTTATTTGGAGACGCTGTTTATCAACTAAATCCTATAGACCGAAAAGTGGAATCTGGAACTAAAATGAGTCCTATAAAGATCAGAAAAGAAACTTCATGTCCCCAAATGCATAAAATATAATTTAAAAGAGTAATAATGGTCATAACAAAGAATACCACTAGAATATGCACTGTGGGACAACTAAATGAGGAATGATTAGCATAAATACCTTGTTTCTTACTTATTGAGAGACACCGTTAATCAACAAAATCCAATATACCAAAAAGAGGAATCAGGAACTGAAATGAGTCCAATGAAGATCAGAAAACTAACTTCTTGTCCCCAAATGCATAATTCATAATTTTAAGGAGTAAGAATGGTTATAACAATGAATACCACTAGAAATATGGATTGTGGGACACCTAAATGAGGAATGAGAAGCATAAATACATTGGTCTTTATTTATTTGGAGACGCTGTTAATCAACTAAATCCTATAGACGAAAAGTGGAATCTGGAACTAAAATGAGTCCTATAAAAATCAGAAAAGAAACTTCATGTCCCCAAATGCATAAATATAGTTTTAAAAGAGTAAGAATGGTCATAACAAAGAATACCACTAGAAATATGCACTGTGGGACAACTAAATGAGGAATGATTAGCATAAATACCTTGTTTCTTACTTATTGAGAGACACCGTTAATCAAGAAATTCAATATACCAAAAAGAGGAATCTGGAACTGAAATGAGTCCAATTAAGATCAGAAAACTAACTTCTTGTCCCTAAATGCACAATGCACAATTTTGAAGAGTAAGAATGGTCATAACAATGGATACCACTAGAAATATGGATTGTGGGACACCTAAATGAGGAATGAGAAGCATAAATACATTATTTTTCATTTATTGAGAGACATCGTTAATCAACAAAATCCTATAGCCAAAAACTGCAATCTTGAACTAAAATGATTCCTATAAAGTTTAGAAAAGAAACTTCATGTCGCCAAATGCATAATACATAATTTAAAAGAGTAAGAATGGTCATAACAATGAATACCACTAGAAATATGTACTGTGGGACAACTAAATGAGAAATGAAAAACATAAATACTTTGTTTCTTACTCATTACGAGACACTGTTCATCCACAAAATCAGATTTACCAAAAAGAGGAATTTGAAACTGAAATGAGTCTAATGAAGATCAGAAAACTAATTTCTTGTCCCCAAATGCATAATGCATAATTTTAAGGAGTAAGAATGGTCATAACAATTAATAACCCTAGAAATATGCACTGCGGAACACCTAAATGAGGAATGAGAAGCATAAATACCTTGTTTCTTACTCATTGAGAGACACCGTTAATCAACAAATCCAATATACCAAAAAGAGGAATCTGGAACTGAAATGAGTCCAATGAAGATCAGAAAACTAACTTCTTGTCCCCAAATGCATAATTCATAATTTTAAAAAGTAAGAATGGTTATAATGAACACCACTAGAAATATGGATTGTGGGACACCTAAATGAGGAATGAGAAGCATAAATACATTGGTCTTTATTTATTTGGAGACGCTGTTTATCAACTAAATCCTATAGACCGAAAAGTGGAATCTGGAACTAAAATGAGTCCTATAAAGATCAGAAAAGAAACTTCATGTCCCCAAATGCATAAAATATAATTTAAAAGAGTAATAATGGTCATAACAAAGAATACCACTAGAAATATGCACTGTGGGAAAACTAAATGAGGAATGATTAGCATAAATACCTTGTTTCTTACTTATTGAGAGACACCGTTAATCAACAAAATTCAATATACCAAAAAGAGGAATCTGGAACTGAAATGAGTCCAACGAAGATCAGAAAACTAACTTCTTGTCCCCAAATGCATAATTCATAATTTTAAGGAGTAAGAATGGTTATAACAATGAATACCACTAGAAATATGGATTGTGGGACACCTAAATGAGGAATGAGAAGCATAAATACATTGGCCTTATTTATTTGGAGACGCTGTTAATCAACTAAATCCTATAGACCGAAAAGTGGAATCTGGAACTAAAATGAGTCGTATAAAGATCAGAAAAGAAACTTCATGTCCCCAAATGCATAAAATATAGTTTAAAAGAGTAAGACTGGTCATAACAAAGAATACCACTAGAAATATGCACTGTGGGACAACTAAATGAGGAATGATTAGCATAAATACCTTGTTTCTTACTTATTGAGAGACACCGTTAATCAAGAAAATTCAATATACCAAAAAGAGGATTCTGGAACTAAAATGAGTCCAATTAAGATCAGAAACTAACTTCTTGTCCCCAAATGCAGAATGCACAATTTTGAAGAGTAAGAATGATCATAACAATGAATACCACTAGAAATATGGATTTTGGGACACCTAAATGAGGAATGAGAAGCATAAATACATTATTTTTCATTAATTGAGAGACACCGTTAATCAACAAAATCCTATAGGCCAAAAACTGCAATCTTGAACTAAAATGATTCCTATAAAGATTAGAAAAGAAACTTCATGTCCCCAAATGCATAATACATAATTTAAAAGAGTAAGAATGGTCATAACAATGAATACCACTAGAAATATGTACTGTGGGACACCTAAATGAGGAATGAAAAACATAAATACCTTGTTTCTTACTCATTACGAGACACTGTTCATTCACAAAATCCGATATTCCAAAAAGAGGAATTTGGAACTGAAATGAGTCTAATGAAGATCAGAAAACTAATTTCTTGTCCCCAAATGCATAATGCATAATTTTAAGGAGTAAGAATGGTCATAACAATTAATAACCCTAGAAATATGCACTGTGGAACACCTAAATGAGGAATGAGAAGCATAAATACCTTGTTTCTTACTCATTGAGAGACACCGTTAATCAACAAAATCCAATATACCAAAAAGAGGAATCTGGAACTGAAATGAGTCCAATGAAGATCAGAAAACTAACTTCTTATCCCCAAATGCATAATTCATAATTTAAAAAGTAAGAATGGTTATAACAATGAATACCACTAGAAATATGGATTGTGGGACACCAAAATGAGGAATGAGAAGCATAAATATATTGGTTTTTATTTATTTGGAGACGCTGTTAATCAACTAAATCCTATAGACCGAAAAGTGGAACCTGGAACTAAAATGAGTCATATAAAGATCAGAAATGAAACTTCATGTCCCGAAATGCATAAAATATAATTTAAATGAGTAAGAATGATCATAACAAAGAATACAACTAGAAATATGCACTGTGGGACAACTAAATGAGGAATGATTAGCATAAATACCTTGTTTCTTACTTATTGAGAGACACCATTAATCAAGAAAATTCAATATAGCAAAAAAAGGAATCTGGAACTAAAATGAGTCCTATAAAGATCAGAAAAGAAACTTCATGTCCCCAAATGCATAAAAAATAATTTGAAAGAGTAAGAATTGTCATAACAATGACTACCACCAGAAATATGCATAATGCATAATGCATAATGCATAATTTAAAATGAGTCCAATTAAGATCAGAAAACTAACTTCTTGTCCCCAAATGCAGAATGCACAATTTTGAGGAGTAAGAATGATCATAACAATGAATACCACTAGAAATATGGATTGTGGGACACCTTAATAAGGAATGAGAAGCATAAATACATTATTTTTCATTAATTGAGAGACACCGTTAATCACCAAAATCCTATAGGCCAAAAACTGCAATCTTGAACTAAAATGATTCCTATAAAGATTAGAAAAGAAACTTCATGTCCCCAAATGCATAATACATAATTTAAAAGAGTAAGAATGGTCATAACAATGAATACCACTAGAAATATGTACTGTGGGACACCTAAATGAGGAATGAAAAACATAAATACCTTGTTTCTTACTCATTACGAGACACTGTTCATTCACAAAATCTGATATACCAAAAAGAGGAATTTGGAAGTGAAATGAGTCTAATGAAGATCAGAAAACTAATTTCTTGTCCCCAAATGCATAATGCATAATTTTAAGGAGTAAGAATGGTCATAAAAATTAATAACCCTAGAAATATGCACTGTGGAACACCTAAATGAGGAATGAGAAGCATAAATACCTTGTTTCTTACTCATTGAGAGACACCGTTAATCAACAAAATCCAATATACCAAAAAGAGGAATCTGGAACTGAAATGAGTCCAATGAAGATCAGAAAACTAACTTCTTGTCCCCAAATGCATAATTCATAATTTTAAAAAGTAAGAATGGTTATAACAATGAATACCACTAGAAATATGGATTGTGGGACACCAAAATGAGGAATGAGAAGCATAAATATATTGGTCTTTATTTATTTGGAGACGCTGTTAATCAACTAAATCCTATAGACCGAAAAGTGGAATCTGGAACTAAAATGAGTCCTATAAAGATCAGAAATGAAACTTCATGTCCCCAAATGCATAAAATATAATTTAAATGAGTAAGAATGATCATAACAAAGAATACAACTAGAAATATGCACTGTGGGACAACTAAATGAGGAATGACAAGAATAAATACCTTGTTTCTTACTCATTGAGAGACACCGTTAATCAACAAAATCAAATATACCAAAAAGAGGAATCTGGAACTGAAATGAGTCCAATGAACATCAGAAAACTAACTTCTTGTCCCCAAATGCATAATTCATAATTTTGAAGAGTAAGAATGGTTATAACAATGAATACCACTAGAAATATGGATTTTGGGACACCTAAATGAGGAATGAGAAGCATAAATAATTTATTTTTCATTAATTGAGAGACACCGTTAATCAACAAAATCCTATAGGCCAAAAACTGCAATCTTGAACTAAAATGATTCCTATAAAGATTAGAAAAGAAACTTCATGTCCCCAAATGCACAATTTTTAGGAGTAAGAGTTGTCATAACAATGAATACCACTAGAAATATGGATTGTGGGACACCTAAATGAGGAATGAGAAGCATAAATACATTGTTTCTTACTCATTGAGAGACACCGTTAATCAATAAAATATAATATACCAAAAAGAGGAATCTGGAACAGAAATGAGTCCAATGAAGATTAGAAAACTAACATCTTGTCCCCTAATGCATAATGCACAATTTTAAGGAGTAAGAGTTGTCATAACAGTGAATACCACTAGAAATCTGGATTGTGGGACACCTAAATGAGGAACGAGAAGAATAAATACATTGTTTTTAATTTATTGAGAGACACCGTTAATCAACAAATTCCTATAGGCCAAAAACTGGAATCTGGAACTAAAATGATTCCTTTAAAGATCAGAAAGAAACTTCATTTCTCCAAATGCATCAAACATAATTTTAAAGAGTAAGAATTGTCATAACAATGAATACCACTAGAAATCTGCATTGTGGGACACCTAAATGAGGAATGAGAAGAATAAATACTTTGTGTCTTACGCATTAAGAGACACCGTTAATCCACAAAATCCGATATATAAAAAAGAGGAATCTGGCACTGAAATGAGTCCAATGAAGATCAGAAAACTTACTTCTTGTCCCTAAATGCATAATGCATAATTTTAAGGAGTAAGAATGGTCATAACAATTAATAACACTAGAAATATGTACTGCGGGACACCTAAATGAGGAATGAGAAGCAAAAATACCTTGTTTCTTACTCATTGAGAGAGACCGTTAATCAACAAAATCCAATATACCAAAAAGAGGAATCTGGAACTGAAATGAGTCCAATGAAGATCAGAAAACTAACTTTTTGTCCCCAAATGCAGAATGCACAATTTTGAGGAGTAAGAATGATCATTACAATGAATACCACTAGAAATATGGATTGTGGGACACCTAAATGAGGAATGAGAAGCATAAATACATTATTTTTCATTAATTGAGAGACACCGTTAATCAACAAAATCCTATAGGCCAAAAACTGCAATCTTGAACTAAAATGATTCCTATAAAGATTAGAAAAGAAAGATCATGTCCCCAAATGCATAAAACACAATTTAAAAGAGTAAGAATGGTCATAACAATGAATACCACTAGAAATATGTACTGTGGGACACCTAAATGAGGAATGAGAAACATAATACCTTGTTTCTTACTCATTACGAGACACTGTTCATCCACAAAATCTGATATACCAAAAAGAGGAATTTGGAACTGAAATGACTCTAATGAAGATCAGAAAACTAATTTCTTGTCCCCAAATGTATAATGCATAATTTTAAGGAGTAAGAATGGTCATAACAATTAATAACCCTAGAAATATGCACTGTGGAACACCTAAATGAGGAATGAGAAGCATAAATACCTTGTTTCTTACTCATTGAGAGACACCGTTCATTCAACAAAATCCAATATACCAAAAAGAGGAATCTGGAACTGAAATGAGTCCAATGAAGATCAGAAAACTAACTTCTTGTCCCCAAATGCATAATTCATAATTTTAAGGAGTAAGAATGGTTATAACAATGAACACCACTAGAAATATGGATTGTGGGACATCTAAATGAGGAATGAGAAGCATAAATACATTGGTCATTATTTATTTGGAGACGCTGTTTATCAACTAAATCCTATAGACCGAAAAGTGGAATCTGGAACTAAAATGAGTCCTATAAGGATCAGAAAAGAAACTTCATGTCCCCAAATGCATAAAACACAATTTAAAAGAGTAAGAATGGTCATAACAATGAATACCACTAGAAATATGTACTGTGGGACACCTAAATGAGGAATGAGAAACATAAATACCTTGTTTCTTATCATTACGAGACACTGTTCATCCACAAAATCTGATATACCAAAAAGAGGAATCTGGAACTGAAATGAGTCTAATGAAGATCAGAAAACTAATTCTTGTCCCCAAATGCATAATGCATAATTTTAAGGAGTAAGAATGGTCATAACAATTAATAACCCTAGAAATATGCACTGTGGGACACCTAAATGAGGAATGAGAAGCATAAATACCTTGTTTCTTACTCATTGAGAGACACCGTTAATCAACAAAATCCAATATACCAAAAAGAGGAATCTGGAACTGAAATGAGTCCAATGAAGATCAGAAAACTAACTTCTTGTCCCCAAATGCATAATCATAATTTAAGAGTAAGAATGGTCATAACAATGAATACCACTAGAAATATGGATTGTGGGACATCTAAATGAGGAATGAGAAGCATAAATACATTGTCTATTTATTGGAGACGCTGTTATCAACTAAATCCTATATACCAAAAGTGGAATCTGGAACTAAAATGAGTCCTATAAGATCAGAAAAGAAACTTCATGTCCCCAAATGCATAAAATATAATTTAAAAGAGTAAGAATGGTCATAACACAAGAATACCACTAGAAATATGCACTGTGGGAAACTAAATGAGGAATGATTAGCATAAATACCTTGTTTCTTACTTATTGAGAGACACCGTTAATCAACAAAATCCAATATACCAAAAAGAGGAATCTGGAACTGAAATGAGTCCAATGAAGATCAGAAAAAACTTCTTGTCCCCAAATGCATAAAAAATAATTTGAAGAGTAAGAATTGTCATAACAATGACTACCACTAGAAATATGCATAATGCAATAATGCCATAGTTTAAAATGAGTCCTATAAGGATCAGAAAAGAAACTTCATGTCCCCAAATGCATAAAATATAATTTAAAAGAGTAATAATGGTCATAACAAAGAATACCACTAGAAATATGCACTGTGGGACAACTAAATGAGGAATGATTAGCATAAATACCTTGTTTCTTACTTATTGAGAGACACCGTTAATCAACAAAATCCAATATACCAAAAAGAGGAATCTGGAACTAAAATGAGTCCTATAAAGATAAGAAAAGAAACTTCATGTCCCCAAATGCATAAAAAATAATTTGAAAGAGTAAGAATTGTCATAACAATGACTACCACTAGAAATATGCATAATGCATAATGCATAATTTAAAATGAGTCCAATTAAGATCAGAAACTAACTTCTTGTCCCCAAATGCAGAATGCACAATTTTGAAGAGTAAGAATGATCATAACAATGAATACCACTAGAAATATGGATTTTGGGACACCTAAATGAGGAATGAGAAGCATAAATACATTATTTTTCATTAATTGAGAGACACCGTTAATCAACAAAATCCTATAGGCCAAAAACTGCAATCTTTGAACTAAAATGATTCCTATAAAGATTAGAAAAGAAACTTCATGTCCCCAAATGCATAATACATAATTTAAAAGAGTAAGAATGGTCATAACAATGAATACCACTAGAAATATGTACTGTGGGACACCTAAATGAGGAATAAAACATAAATACCTTGTTTCTTACTCATTACGAGACACTGTTCATCCACAAAATCTGATTTACCAAAAAGAGGAATTTGGAACTGAAATGAGTCTAATGAAGATCAGAAAACTAATTTCTTGTCCCCAAATGCATAATGCATAATTTTAAGGAGTAAGAATGGTCATAACAATTAATAACCCTAGAAATATGCACTGTGGAACACCTAAATGAGGAATGAGAAGCATAAATACCTTTTTCTTACTCATTGAGAGACACCGTTAATCAACAAAATCCAATATACCAAAAAGAGGAATCTGGAACTGAAATGAGTCCAATGAAGATCAGAAAACTAACTTCTTGTCCCCAAATGCATAATTCATAATTTTAAGGAGTAAGAATGGTTATAACAATGAACACCACTAGAAATATGGATTGTGGGACATCTAAATGAGGAATGAGAAGCATAAATACATTGGTCATTATTTATTTGGAGACGCTGTTTATCAACTAAATCCTATAGACCGAAAAGTGGAATCTGGAACTAAAATGAGTCCTATAAGGATCAGAAAAGAAACTTCATGTCCCCAAATGCATAAAATATAATTTAAAAGAGTAATAATGGTCATAACAAAGAATACCACTAGAAATATGCACTGTGGGACAACTAAATGAGGAATGATTAGCATAAATACCTTGTTTCTTACTTATTGAGAGACACCGTTAATCAACAAAATCCAATATACCAAAAAGAGGAATCAGGAACTGAAATGAGTCCAATGAAGATCAGAAAACTAACTTCTTGTCCCAAATGCATAATTCATAATTTTAAGAGTAAGAATGGTTATAACAATGAATACCACTAGAAATATGGATTGTGGACACCTAAATGAGGAATGAGAAGCATAAATACATTGGTCTTCTATTTATTTGGAGACGCTGTTAATCAACTAAATCCTATAGACCGAAAAAGTGGAATCTGGAACTAAAATGAGTCCTATAAAGATCAGAAAAGAAAACTTCATGTCCCCAAATGCATAAAATATAGT
>FNXX01000408.1:0-12298 GCA_900108845.1 Iljinskaea planisiliqua | reverse complement strand
AATCTAGTTTTCGCGATGAAAACCTGTCCGATAGACTGTTGGGACGGACTGACAGGGCAAACATCAGATTTTCCCGGATGAAAAACCTGTCTGTTGGTCTGTTGGGACGGACTGACGGGGCGAAAATCAGGTTTTTGCGATGAAAACCTGTTTTGATGGACTGTCGGGACGGACAGACGGGGCGAAAATCTGGTTTCCCCCGATGAAAAGCTGTCTGATGGACTGTCGGACGGACTGACGGGCAAAAATAAGGTTTTTGCAATGAAAACCTGTCTGATGGACTGTCGCGACGGACTAACGGGGCGAAAATCAGGTTTTCCCCCGATGAAAAACTGTTTGGATGGACTGTCGGGACGGACTGACGGGGCGAAAACTGTCTGATGGACTGTCGGGACGGACTGACGTGGCGAAAATAAGGTTTTCGCGATGAAAACCTGTCTAATGGACTGTCGGGACGGACTGACGGGGCGAAAATCAGGAATTTCCCGATGAAAACCTGTCTGATGGACTGTCGGGACGGACAGTCGGGGCGAAAATCAGGTTTTCGTGATGAAAACCTGTCTGATGGACTGTCGGGACGGACTGACGGGATGAAAATCAGGTTTTCCCCGATGAAAAACTGTCTGATGGACTGTCATGACGGACTGACGGGGCTAAAACTGTCTGATGGACTGTAAGGACGGACTGACGGGGCGAAAATCAGGTTTTCGCGATGATAACCTGTCTAATGGACTGTCGGGACGGACTGTCGGGGCGAAAATCAGGTTTTCCCCGATGAAAACCTGTCTGATAGACTGTCGGGACGGATGGACGGGGCGAAAATACGATTTTCCCCGATGAAAACCTGTCTGATGGACTGTCGGGACGGACTGACGGGGCGAAAATCAGTTTTCGCGATGAAAATCTGTCTGATGGACTGTCGGGACGGACTGACGGGGCGAAAATCAGGTTTTCCCCGATGAAAACCTGTCTGATGGACTGTTGGGATGGACTGACGGGACGAAAATAAGGTTTTCGCGATGAAAACCTGTCTAATGGACTGTCGGGACGGACTGACGGGGCGAAAATAAGGTTTTCCCCGATGAAAACATGTCTGGTGGACTGTCGGGACGGACTGTCGGGGGAAAAATAAGGTTTTCGCGATGAAAACCTGTCTGATAGACTGTCGGGACGGACTGACGGGGCGAAAATCTAGTTTTCGAGATGAAAACCTGTCTGATTGACTGTCGGGACGGACTGACGGGATGAGAATCTGGTTTCCCCTAATGAAAAACTGTCTGATGGACTGTCGGGACGGACTGACGGGGCGAAAATAAGGTTTTCGCGATGATAACCTGTCTAATGGACTGTCGGGACGGACTGTCGGGGCGAAAATCAGGTTTTCCCCGATGAAAACCTGTCTGGTACACTGTCGGGACGGACTGACGGGGCGAAAATCAGATTTTCCTTAATGAAAGCCTGTCTGATGGACAGTCGGGACGGACTTAAGGGGCGAAAATCTTGTTTTGGCGATGAAAACCTGTCTGATGGACTGTCGGGACGGACTGACGGGGAGAAAATCAGGTTTTCCCGGATGATCTCCTGTCTGATGGTCTGTCGAGACGGGCTGTCGGGACGGAGTGACGGGGCGAAAATCAGGTTTTTGCGATGAAAACCTGACTGATGGACTGTCGGGACAGACTAACGGGGTGAAAATCAGGTTTTCCCCGATGAAAAACTGTCTGTTGGACTGTCGGGACGGACTGACGGGGCGAATATCAGGTTTTCCCCGATGAAAACCAGTCTGAAGGACTGTCGGGACGGACTGACAAGGCGAAAATCAGGTTTTTGCAATGAAAACCTGTCTGATGGACTGTCGGGACGGACTAACGGGGCGAAAATCTGGTTTCCCCAGATGAAAAACTGTCTGATGGACTGTCGGGACGGACTGACGGGGCGAAAACTGTCTGATGGACTGTCGGGACGGACTGACGGGGCGAAAATCAGGTTTTCGCGATGATAACCTGTCTAATGGACTGTCGGGACGTACTGTCGGGGCGAAAATCAGGTTTTCCCCGATGAAAACCTGTCTGATGGACTGTCGGGACGGACTGACGGGGTGAAAATCAGGTTTTCGCGATGAAAACCTGTCTGATAGACTGTCGAGACGGACTGACGGGGTGAAAATCAGGTTTTCCTTAATGAAAGCCTGTCTGATGGACTGTCGGGACGGACTGACAGGGCGAAAATCTGGTTTTGGCGATGAAAACCTGTCTTATGGACTGTCGGGACGGACTGACGGGGAGAAAATCAGGTTCTCCCGGATGAAATCCTTTCTGATGGTCTGTCGAGACGGGCTGTCGGGACGGACTGTCGGGGCGAAAATCAGGTTTTTGCGATGAAAACCTGTCTGATTGACTGTCGGGATGGACTAACAGGGCGAAAATCGGGTTTTCCCCGATGAAAAACTGTCTGTTAGACTCTCGGGACGGACTGACGGGGCGAAAATCAGGTTTCCCCTGATGAAAACCAGTTTGAAGGACTGTCGGGACGGACTAACGGGGCGAAAATCAGGTTTTTGCAATGAAAACCTGTCTCATGGACTGTCGGGACGGACTAACGGGGCGAAAATCTGGTTTTCCCCGATGAAAAACAGTCTGATGGAATGTCTGGACGGACTGACGGGGCGAAAGCTGTTTGATGAACTGTCGGGACGGACTGACGGGGCGAAAATCACGTTTTCGCGATGAAAACCTATCTAATGGACTGTCGGGACGGACTGACGGGGCGAAAATCTAGTTTTCGCGATGAAAACCTGTCTGATGGACTGTTGGGACAGACTGACAGGGCAAAAATCAGGTTTTCCCGGATGAAAACCTGTCTGTTGGTCTGTTGGGACGGACTGACGGGGCTAAAATCAGGTTTTTGCGATGAAAACCTGTCTGATGGACTGTCGGGACGGACAGACGGGGCGAAAATCAGGTTTCCCCCAATGAAAAGCTGTCTGATGGACTGTCAGGACGGACTGACGGGGCAAAAATCAGGTTTTTGCAATGAAAACCTGTCTGATGGACTGTCGCGACGGACTAACGGGGCGAAAATCAGGTTTTCCCCGATGAAAAACTGTCTGATGGACTGTCGGGACGGACTGACGGGGCGAAAACTGTCTGATGGACTGTCGGGACGGACTGACGTGGCGAAAATAAGGTTTCGCGATGAAAACCTGTCTAATGGACTGTCGGGACGGACTGACGGGGCGAAAACCAGGATTTTCCCGATGAAAACCTGTCTGATGGACTGTCGGGACGGACAGTCGGGGCGAAAATCAGGTTTTCGCGATGAAAACCTGTCTGATGGACTGTCGGGACGGACTGACGGGATGAAAATCAGGTTTTCCCCGTTGAAAAACTGTCTGATGGACTGTCAGGACGGACTGATGGGGCTAAAACTGTCTGATGGACTGTAAGGACGGACTGACGGGGCGAAAATCAGGTTTTCGCGATGATAACCTGTCTAATGGACTGTCGGGACGGACTGTCGGGGCGAAAATCAGGTTTTCCCCGATGAAAACCTGTCTGATAGACTGTCGGGACGGATGGACGGGGCGAAAATACGATTTTCCCCGATGAAAACCTGTCTGATGGACTGTCGGGACGGACTGACGGGGCGAAAATCAGTTTTCGCGATGAAAACCTGTCTAATGGACTGTCGGGACGGACTGACGGGGCGAAAATCAGGTTTTCCCCGATGAAAACCTGTCTGATAGACTGTCGGGATGGACTGACGGGGCGAAAATAAGGTTTTCGCGATGAAAACCTGTCTAATGGACTGTCGGGACGGACTGACGGGGCGAAAATAAGGTTTACCCCGATGAAAACATGTCTGGTGGACTGTCGGGACGGACTGTCGGGGCAAAAATAAGGTTTTCGCGATGAAAACCTGTCTGATAGACTGTCGGGACGGACTGACGGGGCGAAAATCTAGTTTTCGAGATGAAAACCTGTCTGATTGACTGTCGGGACGGACTGACGGGATGAGAATCTGGTTTCCCCCAATGAAAAACTATCTGATGGACTGTCGGGACGGACTGACGGGGCGAAAATAAGGTTTTCGCGATGATAACCTGTCTAATGGACTGTCGGGACGGACTGTCGGGGCGAAAATCAGGTTTTCCCCGATGAAAACCTGTCTGGTAGACTGTCGGGACGGACTGACGGGGTGAAAATCAGATTTTCCTTAATGAAAGCCTGTCTGATGGACAGTCGGGACGGACTTAAGGGGCGAAAATCTTGTTTTGGCGATGAAAACCTGTCTGATGGACTGTCGGGATGGACTGACGGGGAGAAAATCAGGTTTTCCCGGATGATCTCCTGTCTGATGGTCTGTCGAGACGGGCTGTCGGGACAGACTGACGGGGCGAAAATCAGGTTTTTGCGATGAAAACCTGACTGATGGACTGTCGGGACAGACTAACGGGGCGAAAATCTGGTTTTCCCCGATGAAAAACTGTCTGCTGGACTGTCGGGACGGACTGACGGGGCGAAAATCAGGTTTTCCCCGATGAAAACCAGTCTGAAGGACTGTCGGGACGGACTGACAAGGCGAAAATCAGGTTTTTGCAATGAAAACCTGTCTGATGGACTGTCGGGACGGACTAACGGGGCGAAAATCTGGTTTTCCCCGATGAAAAACTGTCTGATGGACTGTCTGGACGGACTGACGGGGCGAAAGTTGTCTGATGAACTGTCGGGATGGACTGACGGGGCGAAAATCACGTTTTCGCGATGAAAACCTGTCTAATGGACTGTCGGGACGGACTGACGGGGCGAAAATCTAGTTTTCGCGATAAAAACCTGTCTGATGTGAAAGATTATGCGGAATAGATAAGAAGAATGAGAGAGTTTCGTTTAGAACAAGAAAGAGAGAAAGAAGAACCAAACAGATTTCATTGAGGCCAAAGAGTCTAAAACGTTTACAATGATAATACAAGGCTATAAAAGAAAGAACTCTGGCAAGAATATGCAAGAGAATCTAGAGACTAATGGGACGCGTCATAAAGTAAGGAGACAGACAGCATCTTTGGTCAAAAAGGAGACAGGGACGGCTTGACCAGCTGGTCTTATCCACAAAAGGTCATGACCAGCTGGCTCGTCCAACTTCTAGGAAGCTTCCTATGAATTTCTTCCTTGTCTTCTTGCGCCCGGACTTTGCATGACGCCCTCGACCTTTAAGAAGCTTCTCGGGACGTACGGACGTGCTGGAACGTCCGGCCTTGTACGGACGGTGAGGCCGGCCTAGTACGGACGGTGAGGACATACAGTATGGATGCCCGGACTTTGCACATTTCTTGAAGTCGCCTAAGAGCTTCCCGGGACAGAACGGACGTGGTTGTACGGCCGGCCTTGTACGGACGGTGAGGCCGTACAGTACGGATGGTGCGGCCGTTCAACCAAAGGTCAACACTCCCCCTCAAGCTAAGCACTCTGGAATTACCCTAGAATGCTTAGCTTGGAATGCCCATGAAGATGCACCTCGTTAAAAACCTTAACAGATAAAACCCATTAGGAAAAACTCTGTTTAAGGAAAAGAGTATGCACGTCATGAGCAGGGAAGTGCTTACCTCCGGGCCAAGCTCACTAGGCCGAGCTTGCTGAAGATATGATCACACACCTTTGGTCTTGCGGCCTTAGTGAATATGTCGGCGAGCTGATCCTCACTTCTTGTGAAACACGGAAGAATTGTCCCGTCCATGATCTTCTCTCGCACCTTGTGGCAGTCCACCTCTATATGTTTGGTGCGTTCGTGGAAAACCAAGTTTGAAGCAATATGAATGGCCGCTTGGTTGTCGCAGTGCATCACCATGGGTGTGGTTTGCTGAATGTCAAGGTTGGCCAATAAACTCTTCAGCCAAGTCAACTCATTGGTCAGCTTCCTCATGGCCCGGTATTCTGCTTCGGCTGTTGAACACGCCACCACCTTCTGCTTCTTGGTCTTCCAAGTCACCATGTTGCCTCCAACGAATGTGCAATATCCTGTTGTGGACCTCCTGTCCATTCTAACTCCAGCCCAGTCAGCGTCGCAATATCCAACAATCTCGGTGCTTGCATTCTTTCCCATCCAGATGTCGTGGTCTAAGCTCCCCCTGAGGTATCTGAGGATTCTTTCGACCATGGACCAGTGATATTTCGTAGGAGCCTTCATGTGCTGACTGACCTGGTTCACACAAAAGCACAAGTCAGGTCTAGTAAGTGTTAAATAGATTAACTTACCAACTAGCTTGCGGTATAAGGCAGGGTCTTCAAAGGGCTCATCCTCCTTCTCCCCCTCTCGATTGACCTTGTAGCCATCTTCAAGAGGACTCACAGCCGGCTTGACTTCCATTGTACCTGTCTCATTTAACAGATCAAGAACATACTTTCTTTGGGAAAGAAAGAGGCCATCAGTACTTCGACATACTTCAATACCCAAGAAATATTTTAGTTCACCAAGATCTTTAATATCTAAAGATACTTGAAGAGAGGACTTGAGTGCGAGGGTACCTGCCTTGTTGTCCCCAGAGATGATCAGGTCATCTACATAGACGACAACAACAACTATACCTTGGGAGGATTTATGGGTGAATAGGCTGTGATCAGCTTCAGATCGCAGGAACCCAAGATCCCACAATGTGCAGCTGAGCTTGTGATATCAGGCTCTTGGAGACTGTTTGAGACCGTAGATGGCCTTCCTCAGTCGTAGCACTTGGCCTGGGTCAATAGTGTCTTCAAGACCCGGAGGCGGCTGCATATACACTTCTTCTTCAAGGTCGCCTTGCAGGAAGGCATTCTTAACGTCCATCTGCCACAACTCCCAAGATAGGTTAGCAGCTAAAGCTAAAACAACTCTTACCGTGGGTAGTTTGGCCACTGGGGCGAATGTGTCTTTGTAGTCCTTCCCGTACGTCTGGGTGAAGCCACGAGCCACCAGCCTTGCCTTATAGCGATCAATGTCTCCATTGGTCTTGTACTTGATGGTGAACACCCATATGGATGTGACCACCTTCTTGCCCTTAGGAAGAACCGAAGCATCCCACGTGTGATTCTTTTCCATCGCACCAACCTCAGCCGCGACTGCATCCCTCCATTGTGGACTGGTCATTGCTTCCTCGTACGTGGATGGGATGACCTCAGCTTCGATCTTGGTGAGGAATGCAATATGTTCAGATGGCAAGAGGGCAAGGGAGCACACAGCTTCGAATTCCAGATGAGCCACGGCCTGACTGTTGAAGTAGACACGAGAACTTGTTGTTGAAGTTGAGCTCTCAGGAGCCTCAAACCCTAGAACCTTCCGGCCCCTCATGACTCGTCTTCGGACAATAGGAGATGGCTCCTGGTCCACCAAAGGTTGAGTGTCCGAAGTTGTCTGGGCACTGACTGGAGCTCTACCCTGCGGTTCTCCTTCCTGGATTACCACATCAGGCTCCTCTTCATAGGTAGCCTTAGTTTGGACCTCCTCTTGAGGTTCTTCAGTTTGCTCCCCCTCATGGGTAGCACCGGTTTGATCCTCATCTTGAGGTTGATCTCCTTCTGGAGGAATTATATGTGGAGTGGCCGGTTGAACAGCCGGTTGTTGGTCCTTGTTGTGACCAAGGTGATCTAAGAGGAACCTCAAAGTCTTGGCTCGGTCAGAGGATGATTGTGCTAAGTTCTTCAAGGTATCCCAGTCCTTTTCCATATAGAAGCCTTGATCTTCCAAGAATTTAACATCTCTGGAAACATAGGTCCGGTTGTTGGTAGGATCGAAACACTTGAATCCCTTTTGTGTAGTAGAGTAGCCAATGAACATACACTTCACACTCTTTGCATCAAGCTTGGTTCTTTGTATTCCTGAGGCTAAGACAAAACAAACACAACCAAACACTTTTAGATAATCAATTGAAGGTTTGGACTTGTTGAGTACCTCGAATGGAGAGGAGTTGTTAAGGACTCTGGTTGGAGTTCGATTGATCAAGTAGCATGCAGTCATTACTGTGTCTCCCCAGAATCTCTTAGGAACATTGGTATGGAACATCATGGACCGGGCCACCTCCATAAGATGTCTGTTCTTCCTTTCAGCGACTCCATTTTGTTGTGGAGTATATGGGCAGCTTGTTTGATGCACAATGCCATGCTTAGCTAAATGATCTTTGAACTTGTGATTTATGTACTCTCCTCCATTATCTGTTCTTAAAACTTTCAATTTGGCTTTAAACTGATTAGTCACATGGTTTTGAAAGTTTATGAAAGCATCAAACACTCTATCTTTAGAAGGAAGCAAAGTTATCCAAGTATACTTTGATTTCTCATCTATAAATGTCACGAAGTATTTGTTACTATCCCTAGACATGCAAGGAGATGTCCAAACATCTGAATGAACTAAATCAAAGCAATGTTCATAAATAGATAATGACTTTGGAAAAACCGATTTGCAATGTTTACCAAGGATACAAGCTTCACAACTAGAGTGATAAAAAAAAACTTGAGATAGCAACAACTTTAAAGCATGAAAATGAGGATGGCCTAATCTAGCATGCCACAATTTATTCAGGCCAACAGATAAACAAGAGGAAAACGAGACAGGTTTGACATTGCTTGGTGAAGTGTCTTCCAAAACATATAGGTCATCCTTAGTTCCACCTTGTCCAAGCAATTGCATAATGTCAATATCCTGAAATTGTATACGGTTAGGCCCAAAGATAGCATAGCAGTTTAAATCATTTGTTACCATTTTTACCGACAATAAGTTGGATGTGAACTTAGGCATATACAAGGCTTTAGACTGCTTATCAAACAACCTAAGATCTCCAATTCCACTAACTGCAACCTTATCACCATTTGCTATAACTACACTACCTAAGGCCGGTTTAATGTTGCTAAGAAGCTCAGGATTGCTAATCATATGATGTGATGCACCTGAATCTACAACAAGTGAGTTACATGATCGAGTTCCAATAGATTTACTAGGCCTAGTCATTGAGAAATAAGTTGTACCAGACTCCTTTAGGTTGATGATGGATTTGATAAGAGCCTCCAGGTCCGACTTCCTTATGAGGTCATTGTCCGGTCCTCTGCTTCCTCCATGAACAACCATAGCTAGCTCAGACCCCTCCACTTGAGCTTGGCCATTAGCTGCTGAGGTTGACCCCTGAGTGTCTACTGCTTCGGTAATGTTGGCCCTTGCTTCCTTGAACTTGGCCGGCTTGAGGTGTGGGTGGAGTATCCAGGACTTGTCCTTGTTGTGACCTTTCTTCTTGCAGTGGTCACAAATCCAATTTCTACGGTCCTCTGACTTGGAGTAGGTCTTGTTGGTAGCATGAAACAGGCCTTTGTTCGCAGTTGGAATTTCCCCTGTTCCACCAAATAACCCAAGTGATCCTTGCTCCTTCTGAATCTGCGAACACACCTCTTCAAGGCAAGGAAGCTTATCTGCTCTGAGCATATGCTTGATAAGGTCGTTGTAAGAGGAGCTAAGGCAGAGCAACAGAGCAAACACTTTGTCCTGTTCCCTTCGGTCATCAAGTACGACAGGGTCTATAGTTGCTGGTCTTAACATGTCAAGTTCTGCCCATAGTGACCTGAACTTCCCAAAGAACTCATTGAACTCCATATCTGCCTGAGAGAGATTGTTGATGGACCGCTTCACTTCAAATACTCTTGTGAGGTTTAAGATGTTACCGAACACATTTTTGAGGGTTTCCCAGAGCTGCCTTGCTGTTTCGCAGTATGAGTACGCGTCTAGGATAGACAAGTCAAGCGACCCCTGAAGAATAGCTAGGACCGACTGATCTTCTTGAAACCAATGTGTGTCTTCTACACTTGGTGGGTTTTTGACACTCTCATCTGAGTCTTCAACATGGCTCCAGACACCTTGGCCACAAAGGACAGCCTTGGTGGTTCTCGCCCAGAGCAAGTAGTTGCTTCCTCCTTTGAGGATGACCGGTAGCTTTGTGAACTTCGTGTTCTCCATGGATTTTAAAAGGAAAACTTGAGAGATTCTGAGGTGAAGAGATTAAGAAGGTGAACGAGAAAGAGAATTGAACCAGAGATAAGAGAATAGACACCAGGACTAGCAACCTGGCTCTGATACCATGAAAGAATATGCGGAATAGAGGGAGAGAATGAGAGAGTTTCGTTTAGAACAAGAAAGAGAGAAAGAAGAACCAAACAGATTTCATTGAGGCCAAAGAGTCTAAAACGTTTACAATGATAAAACAAGCTTATAAAAGAAAGAACTCTGGCAAGAATATGCAAGAGAATCTAGGGACAAATGGGACGCGTCATAAAGTAAGGAGACAGACAGCATCTTTGGTCAAAAAGGAGACAGGGACGGCTTGACCAGCTGGTCTTATCCACAAACGGTCATGACCAGCTGGCTCGTCCAACTTCTAGGAAGCTTCCTATGAATTTCTTCCTTGTCTTCTTGCGCCCGGACTTTGCACGACGCCCTCGACCTTTAAGAAGCTTCTCGGGACGTACGGACGTGCTGGAACGTCCGGTCTTGTACGGACGGTGAGGCCGGCCTAGTACGGACGGTGAGGCCGTACAGTACGGATGCCCGAACATTGCACATTTCTTGAAGTCGCCTAAGAGCTTCCTGGGACAGAACAGACGTGGTTGTACGGCCGGCCTTGTACGGACGGTGAGGCCGCACAGTACGGACGGTGCGGCCGTTCAACCAAAGGTCAACATGATGGACTGTCGGGACGGACTGACGGGGCTAAAAATGTCTGATAGACTGTCGGGACGGACTGACGGGGACAAAATCAGATATTCCCGGATGAAATCCTGTCTGATGGTCTATCGAGACGGGCTGTCGGGACGGACTGACGGGGCGAAAATCAGGTTTTTGCGATGAAAACCTGACTGATGGACTGTCGGGACAGACTAACGGGGCGAAAATCAGGTTTTCCCCGACGAAACACTGTCTGCTGGAGTGTCGGGACAGACTGACGGGGCGAAAATCAGGTTTTCCCCGATGAAAACCAGTCTGAAGGACTGTCGGGACGGGACTGATGGGGCGAAAATCAGGTTTTTGCAATGAAACCTGTCTAATGGACTGTCGGGACGGACTAACGGGGCGAAAATCTGGTTTTCCCCGATGAAAAACTGTCTGATGGACTGTCGGGACGGACTGACGGGGCGAAAACTGTCTGATGGACTGTCGGGACGGACTGACGTGGCGAAAATAAGGTTTCGCGATGAAAACCTGTCTAAAGGACTGTCGGGACGGACTGACGGGGCGAAAATCTTGTTTTCGTGATAAAAACCTGTCTGATGGACTGTCGGGATGGACTGACAGGGCGAAAACTATGCATATGCTTTCCCAGAACCCTTATGCCCCGTTAGTATAGCCGAAGCCTATACTAACTCATTCTAAGACTTTCCCTAGTTGTACTTAGTCATTCAACCAACCGCCCCACATGACCAAGTAACAACTAGGTAGCCTTAGGGACAAATGGCCGAACCATCTGTCCGGAGGAACCAACGGCCAGAGACCGTGGCACTCCTTGGCACGTATCGGCCTTTCGACCGACCGCGGTACTGCTCAGAGTTCTCGCGACCAGACCACTTGTACTGACCGTAGAGGTACGGTCACCCAAGGATATGTTCCCACACATCCAAGGCATGCCGACACTCACACCGGTTCTGTGGGTCGAGGTCGAGACTCGGCCATGATGGCCTATGTACCGAACAGGTGCAATCACACCGAACGGTCGCGATGGTTCACGAGCAGACCGGGCCCATCGGCCAAGTGGTTTTACCGGCCAAAGACATGCATGAGATGTCCCTGGTATGGTCACACACTCGCACCGGGTCACCCTATCCATCCCGCAACCAACCGTCAGGCCCCTCGCTCCAAACGGTATCATCGGCCGAACGGTCGCGAAGGTCTGCAGGTCGCGTTTAACCGGCTCTTGGCACCAACCGTCCGTCCTATCCAGATTATTTCGAACCGGACGATTCCCATAGGCAACCGGCAGTTATTGTTCGCAACCCTTCCCAGGCATCCCGACGTGACCTTACGGCCAAAGGTTCCTTTACGGATTCAACCCAGATCGACCCGAAGCCTGATCCAGGCGCACTAAGCGACCCGACCTTGGTAACCGCTTCTCGCACTCTAAGTAATGCCCGAGCAGTTGCGACACAACGTAACTGCTTTCACATGAGATCGGCCGAAACCAAATCTCACGGATCAGCCGTATAGAAAGGTAGAGAGGGAGACAAGTCAAGGTAGCAAGACCGAGCCCCGTCAGTCCGGTTCCGGATAGCAACGGTTGCCACCGGCGATCCAGGATCGACGG
>FNXX01000349.1:0-14279 GCA_900108845.1 Iljinskaea planisiliqua | reverse complement strand
TGCTTCTCATTCGTCATTTAGGTTGTCCCACAATGCATATTTCTAGTGGTATTTCATTGTTATGACCATTCATACTCATTAAAATCTTTTTTTATGCATTTGGGACATGAAGTTCCTTTTCTCGATCTTCATAGGACATTTTGTTCCAGATTCCTCTTTTTGTTATTGGATTTAGTTGATTAACGGTGTCTCCCATAATGAGAAACAAGGTATTTATGCTTCTCATTCGTCATTTAGGTGTCCCAAATGCATATTTCTAGTGGTATTCATTGTTATGACCATTCTTACTCATTAAAAATTCTTTTTATGCATTTGGGACATGAAGTTCCTTTTCTGATCTTCATGGGACTCATTTTTGTTCCAGATTCCTCTTTTTGTTTATTGGATTTGGTTGATTAACGGTGTTCCTAATAATGAGAAACAAGGTATTTATGCTTCTCATTCGTCATTTAGGTGTCCAAATGCATATTTCTAGTGGTATTCATTGTTATGACCATTCTTACTCATTAAAATTCTTTTTATGCATTTGGGGACATGAAGTTCCTTTTCTGATCTTCATGGGACTCATTTTGTTCCAGATTCCTCTTTTTTGTTTATTGGATTTGGTTGATTAACGGTTGTCTCAATAAATGAGAAACAAGGTATTTATGCTTCTCATTCGTCATTTAGGTGTCCACAATGCATATTGATTTGTATGACCATTTACTCATTAAAATTCGTTTTATGCATTTGGGGACATGAAGTTCCTTTTCTGATCTTCATGGGACTCATTTTTGTTCCAGATTCCTCTTTTTTGTTTATTGGATTTGGTTGATTAACGGTGTCTCTCAATAAATGAGAAACAAGGTATTTATGCTTCTCATTCGTCATTTAGGTGTCCCACAATGCATATTTATAGTGGTATTCATTGTTATGACCATTCATACTCATTAAAATTCTGTTTTATGCATTTGGGGACATGAAGTTCCTTTTCTGATCTTCATGGACTCATTTTGTTCCAGATTCCTCTTTTGTTTATTGGATTTGGTTGATTAACGGTGTCCTAATAAATGAGAAACAAGTATTTATGCTTCTCATTCGTCATTTAGGTGTCCCACAATGCATATTTCTAGTGGTATTCATTGTTATGACCATTCATACTCATTAAAATTCTGTTTTATGCATTTGGGGACATGAAGTTCCTTTTCTGATCTTCATGGACTCATTTTAGTTCCAGATTCCTCTTTTTGTTTATTGGATTTGGTTGATTAAACGGTGTCTCCATAAATGAGAAACAAGGTATTTGTCATTTAGGTGTCCCACAATGCATATTTCTAGTGGTATTCATTGTTATGACCATTCTTACTCATTAAAATTCTTTTTATGCATTTGGGGACATGAAGTTCCTTTTCTGATCTTCATGGACTCATTTTTGTTCCAGATTCCTCTTTTTTGTTTATTGATTTGGTTGATTAACGGTGTCTCCATAATGAGAAACAAGGTATTTATGCTTCTCATTCGTCATTTAGGTGTCCCACAATGCATTTTCTAGTGGTATTCATTGTTATGACCATTCTTACTCATTAAAATTCTGTTTATGCATTTGGGGACATGAAGTTCCTTTTCTGATCTTCATGGGACTCATTTTTGTTCCAGATTCCTCTTTTTGTTTATTGGATTTGGTTGATTAACGGTGTCTCCCAATAATGAGAAACAAGGTATTTATGCTTCTCATTCGTCATTTAGGTGTCCCAATGCATATTCATTTCATTGTTATGACCATTCATACTCATTAAAATTCTGTTTTATGCATTTGGGGACATGAAGTTCCTTTTCTGATCTTCATGGACTCATTTTTGTTCCAGATTCCTCTTTTTTGTTTATTGGATTTGGTTGATTAACGGTGTCTCTCAATAATGAGAAACAAGGTATTTATGCTTCTCATTCGTCATTTAGGTGTCCCACAATGCATATTTCTAGTGGTATTCATTGTTATGACCATTCATACTCATTAAAATTCTGTTTTATGCATTTGGGACATGAAGTTCCTTTTCTGATCTTCATGGGACTCATTTTTGCTCCAGATCCCTCTTTTTTGTTTATTGTATTTGGTTGATTAACGGTGTCTCCCAGTAATGAGAAACAAGGTATTTATGCTTCTCATTCGTCATTTAGGTGTCCCACAATGCATATTTCTAGTGGTATTCATTGTTATGACCATTCTTACTCATTAAAATTCTGTTTTATGCATTTGGGGACATGAAGTTCCTTTTCTGATCTTCATGGACTCATTTTTGTTCCAGATTCCTCTTTTTGTTTATTGGATTTGGTTGATTAACGGTGTCTCCAATAATGAGAAACAAGGTATTTATGCTTCTCATTCGTCATTTAGGTGTCCCACAATGCATATTTCTAGGGTATTCATTGTTATGACCATTCTTACTCATTAAAATTCTGTTTTATGCATTTGGGGACATGAAGTTCCTTTTCTGATCTTCATGGACTCATTTTAGTTCCAGATTCCTCTTTTTTGTTTATTGGATTTGGTTGATTAACGGTGTCTCTCTAATAAAGAAACAAGGTATTTATGCTTCTCATTCGTCATTTAGGTGTCCACAATGCATATTTTGTGTGACCATTATACTCATTAAAATTCTGTTTTATGCATTTGGGGACATGAAGTTCCTTTTCTGATCTTCATGGGACTCATTTTTGTTCCAGATTCCTCTTTTTTGTTTATTGGATTTGGTTGATTAACGGTGTCTCTCAGTAAATGAGAAACAAGGTATTTATGCTTCTCATTCGTCATTTAGGTGTCCCACAATGCATATTTCTAGTGGTATTCATTGTTATGACCATTCATACTCATTAAAATTTTTTTATGCATTTGGGGACATGAAGTTCCTTTTCTGATCTTCATGGACTCATTTTTGTTCCAGATTCCTCTTTTTGTTTATTGGATTTGGTTGATTAACGGTGTCTCCTAATAAATGAGAAACAAGGTATTTATGCTTCTCATTCGTCATTTAGGTGTCCCACAATGCATATTTCTAGTGGTATTCATTGTTATGACCATTCATACTCATTAAAATTCTGTTTTATGCATTTGGGGACATGAAGTTCCTTTCTGATCTTCATGGACTCATTTTTGTTCCAGATTCCTCTTTTTGTTTATTGGATTTGGTTGATTAACGGTGTCTCCAGTAATGAGAAACAAAGGTCATTTAGGTGTCCCAAATGCATATTTCTAGTGGTATTCATTGTTATGACCATTCATACTCATTAAAATTCTTTTTATGCATTTGGGGACATGAAGTTCCTTTTCTGATCTTCATGGGACTCATTTTTGTTCCAGATTCCTCTTTTTTGTTTATGGATTTGGTTGATTAACGGTGTCTCCAATAAATGAGAAACAAGGTATTTATGCTTCTCATTCGTCATTTAGGTGTCCACAATGCATATTTCTAGTGTATTCATTGTTATGACCATTCATACTCATTAAAATTCTGTTTTATGCATTTGGGGACATGAAGTTCCTTTTCTGATCTTCATGGGACTCATTTTTGTTCCAGATTCCTCTTTTTTGTTTATTGGATTTGGTTGATTAACGGTGTCTCTCAATAAATGAGAAACAAGGTATTTATGCTTCTCATTCGTCATTTAGGTGTCCACAATGCATATTTCATTGCATTGTGACCATTCATACTCATTAAAATTCTGTTTTATGCATTTGGGGACATGAAGTTCCTTTTCTGATCTTCATGGGACTCATTTTTGTTCCAGATTCCTCTTTTTGTTTATTGGATTTGGTTGATTAACGGTGTCTCCCATAATGAGAAACAAGGTATTTATGCTTCTCATTCGTCATTTAGGTGTCCCACAATGCATATTTCTAGTGGTATTCATTGTTATGACCATTCATACTCATTAAAATTCTGTTTTATGCATTTGGGGACATGAAGTTCCTTTTCTGATCTTCATGGGACTCATTTTTGTTCCAGATTCCTCTTTTTGTTTATTGGATTTGGTTGATTAACGGTGTCTCCAGTTAAATGAGAAACAAGGTATTTATGCTTCTCATTCGTCATTTAGGTGTCCCACAATGCATATTTCTAGTGGTATTCATTGTTATGACCATTCATACTCATTAAAATTCTTTTTATGCATTTGGGGACATGAAGTTCCTTTTCTGATCTTCATGGGACTCATTTTTGTTCCAGATTCCTCTTTTTGTTTATTGGATTTGGTTGATTAACGGTGTCTCCAATAATGAGAAACAAGGTATTTATGGTTCTCATTCGTCATTTAGGTGTCCCACAATGCATATTTTAGTGTATTCATTGTTATGACCATTCATACTCATTAAAATTCTGTTTTATGCATTTGGGGACATGAAGTTCCTTTTCTGATCTTCATGGGACTCATTTTAGTTCCAATTCCTCTTTTTTGTTTATTGATTTGGTGATTAACGGTGTCTCCTCAATGAATGAGAAACCAAGGTATTTATGCTTCTCATTCTCATTTAGGTGTCCCAAATGCATATTTTAGTGTATTCATTGTTATGACCATTCTACTCATTAAAATTCTGTTTTATGCATTTGGGGACATGAAGTTCCTTTTCTGATCTTCATTGACTCATTTTAGTTCCAGATTCCTCTTTTTGTTTATTGGATTTGGTGATTAACGGTGTCTCTCAATAATGAGAAACAAGGTATTTATGCTTCTCATTCGTCATTTAGGTGTCCCAAATGCATATTTTAGTGGTATTCATTGTTATGACCATTCATACTCATTAAAATTCTGTTTTATGCATTGGGGACATGAAGTTCCTTTTCTGATCTTCATGGACTCATTTTAGTTCCAGATTCCTCTTTTTGTTTATTGGATTTGTTGATTAACGGTGTCTCTCAATGAATGAGAAACAAGGTATTTAGCTTCTCATTCGTCATTTAGGTGTCCCAAATGCATATTTTAGTGGTATTCATTGTTATGACCATTCTTACTCATGAAATTCTGTTTATGCATTGGGGACATGAAGTTCCTTTCTGATCTTCATGGGACTCATTTTAGTTCCCAGATTCCTCTTTTTGTTTATTGGATTTGGTTGATTAACGGTGTCTCCATAATGAGAAACAAGGTATTTATGCTTCTCATTCGTCATTTAGGTGTCCCACAATGCATATTTCTAGTGGTATTGTTATGACCATTCATACTCATTAAAATTCGTTTTATGCATTTGGGGACATGAAGTTCCTTTTCTGATCTTCATGGGACTCATTTTTGTTCCAGATTCCTCTTTTTGTTTATGGATTTGGTTGATTAACGGTGTCTCCAGTAAAATGAGAAACAAGGTATTTATGCTTCTCATTCGTCATTTAGGTGTCCCACAATGCATATTTCTAGTGGTATTCATTGTTATGACCATTCATACTCATTAAAATTTGTTTTATGCATTTGGGGACATGAAGTTCCTTTTCTGATCTTCATGGGACTCATTTTTGTTCCAGATTCCTTTTTGTTTATTGGATTTGGTTGATTAACGGTGTCTCCTAATAATGAGAAACAAGGTATTTATGCTTCTCATTCGTCATTTAGGTGTCCCACAATGCATATTTCTAGTGGTATTCATTGTTATGACCATTCATACTCATTAAAATTCTGTTTTATGCATTTGGGGACATGAAGTTCCTTTTCTGATCTTCATGGGACTCATTTTAGTTCCAGATTCCTCTTTTTTGTTTATTGTATTTGGTTGATTAACGGTGTCTCTCAATGAATGAGAAACAACGTATTTACGCTTCTCATTCTCATTTAGGTGTCCCACAATGCATATTTCTAGAGGTATTTCATTGTTATAACCATTCTTACTCATTAAAATTCTGTTTTATGCATTTGGGGACATGAAGTTCCTTTTCTGATCTTCATGGACTCATTTTTAGTTCCAGATTCCTCTTTTTTGTTTATTGGATTTGTTGATTAACGGTGTCTCCCAATGTAATAGAGAAACATTATGCGTTCTCATTCGTCATTTAGGTGTCCCAAAATGCATATTTATAGTGGTATTCATTGTTATGACCATTCAACTCATTAATATTCTTTTTTGCATTTGGGGTCATGAAGTTCCTTTTCTGATCTTCATGGGACTCATTTTAGTTCCATATTCCTCTTTTTTGTTTATTGTATTTGGTTGATTAACGGTGTCTCTCAATGAATGAGAAACAAGGTATTTACGCTTCTCATTCCTCATTTAGGTGTCCCACAATGCATATTTTAGTGATATTCATTGTTATAACCATTCTACTCATTAAAATTCTGTTTTATGCATTTGGGGACATGAAGTTTCTTTTCTGATCTTCATGGACTCATTTTTGTTCCAGATTCCTCTTTTTTGTTTATTGGATTTGGTTGATTAACGGTGTCTCCCAATAAATGAGAAACAAGGTATTTATGCTTCTCATTCATCATTAGGTGTCCCAAAATGCATACTTCTAGTGGTATTGATTGTTATAACCATTCATACTCATTAAAATTCTGTTTTATGCATTTGGGGACATGAAGTTCCTTTTCTGATCTTCATGGACTCATTTTAGTTCCAGATTTCGATTTTTTGTTTATTGGATTTGGTTTATTAACGGTGTCTCTCAATGAATGAGAAACAAGGATTATGCTTCTCATTCGTCATTTAGGTGTCCCAAATGCATATTTATAGTGGTATTCATTGTTATGACCATTCATACTCATTAATATTCTGTTTATGCATTTGGGGACATGAAGTTCCTTTTCTGATCTTCATGGACTCATTTTAGTTCCAGATTCCTCTTTTTTGTTTATTGGATTTGTTGATTAACGGTGTCTCCAATGAATGAGAAACAAGGTATTTATGCTTCTCATTCCTCATTTAGGTGTCCCACAATGGCATATTTTAGTGATATTCATTGTTATAGACCATTCTTACTCATTAAAATTCTTGTTTTATGCATTTGGGGACATGAAGTTCTTTTCTGATCTTCATGGGACTCATTTTTGTTCCAGATTCCTCTTTTTGTTTATTGGATTTGGTTGATTAACGGTGTCTCCAATAAATGAGAAACAGGTATTTATGCTTCTCATTCTCATTTAGGTGTCCCAAAATGCATATTCTAGTGGTATTGCATTGTTATAACCATTCATACTCATTAAAATTCTGTTTTATGCATTTGGGGACATGAAGTTCCTTTCTGCTTCATGTGACTCATTTTAGTTCCAGATTCCATTTTTTGTTTATTGGATTTGGTTGATTAACGGTGTCTCTCAATGAATGAGAAACAAGGTATTTCGCTTCTCATTCGTCATTTAGGTGTCCCAATGCATATTTTTAGTGGTATTCATTGTTATGACCATTCATACTCATTAAATTCTGTTTTACATGTTGGGACATGAAGTTCCTTTTCTGATCTTCATGGGACTCATTTTAGTTCCATATTCCTCTTTTTTGTTTATTGATTTGGTTGATTAACGGTGTCTCTCAATGAATGAGAAACAAGGTATTTACGCTTCTCATTCCTCATTTAGGTGTCCCACAATGCATATTTTATGATATTCATTGTTATGACCATTCTACTCATTAAAATTCTGTTTTATGCATTTGGGACATGAAGTTCCTTTTCTGATCTTCATGGGACTCATTTTAGTTCCAGATTCCTCTTTTTGTTTATTGGATTTGGTTGTTATTAACGGTGTCTCTCAATAATGAGAAACAAGGTATTTATCTTCTCATTCTCATTTAGGTGTCCCACAATGCATATTTTAGTGATATTCATTGTTATGACCATTCTACTCATTAAAATTCTGTTTTATGCATTTGGGGACATGAAGTTCCTTTTCTGATCTTCATGGGACTCATTTTAGTTCCAGATTCCTCTTTTTTGTTATTGGATTTGGTTGATTAACGGTGTCTCCCAATGAATGAGAAAGTGGGTTTTATGCTTCTCATTCGTCATTTAGGTGTCTCAAATGCATATTTATAGTGGTATTCATTGTTATGACCATTCTATACTCATTAAAATTCTGTTTTATGCATTTGGGACATGAAGTTCCTTTTCTGATCTTCATGGGACTCATTTAGTTCCATATTCCTCTTTTTTGTTTATTGTATTTGGTTGATTAACGTGTCTCTCAATGAATGAGAAACAAGGTTTTATGCTTCTCATTCTCATTAGGTGTCCAAATGCCATATTTATAGTGGTATTCATTGTTATGACCATTCATACTCATTAATATTCTGCTTTATGCATTTGGGGACATGAAGTTCCTTTTCTGATCTTCATGGGACTCATTTTAGTTCCATATTCCTCTTTTTTGTTTATTGGATTTGGTTGATTAACGGTGTCTCTCAATGAATGAGAAACAAGGTATTTACGTTCTCATTCTCATTTAGTGTCCCAAATGCATATTTATATGATTTCATTGTTATGACCATTCTACTCATTAAATTCTGTTTATGCATTTGGGGACATGAAGTTCCTTTTCTGATCTTCATGGGACTCATTTTAGTTCCAGATTCCTCTTTTTTGTTTATTGGATTTGGTTGATTAACGGTGTCTCCCAATGAATGAGAAACAAGGTATTTATGCTTCTCATTCTCATTTAGGTGTCCCAAATGCATATTTCTAGTGGTATTGATGTTATAACCATTCATACTCATTAAAATTCTGTTTATGCATTTGGGACATGAAGTTCCTTTTCTGATCTTCATGGGACTCATTTTAGTTCCAGATTCCTCTTTTTTGTTTATTGGATTTGGTTGATTAACGGTGTCTCTCAATGAATGAGAAACAAGGTATTTATGCTTCTCATTCGTCATTTAGGTGTCCAAAATGCATATTTTAGTGTATTCATTGTTATGACCATTCTTACTCATTAAATTCTGTTTTATGCATTTGGGACATGAAGTTCCTTTTGATCTTCATGGACTCATTTTAGTTCCAGATTCCTCTTTTTGTTTATTGTATTTGGTGATTAACCGGTGTGTCTCCAATAATGAGAAACAAGGTATTATGCTTCTCATTCTCATTTAGGTGTCCCACAATGCATATTTCTAGTATATTCATTGTTATGACCATTCTTACTCATTAAAATTCTGTTTTATGCTTTGGGACATGAAGTTCTTTTCTGATCTTCATGGACTCATTTTAGTTCCAGATTCCTCTTTTTTGTTTATTGGATTTGGTTGATTAACGGTGTCTCTCAATAAATGAGAACAAGGTATTTATGCTTCTCATTCGTCATTTAGGTGTCCCAAATGCATATTTCTAGTGGTATATTGTTATGACCATTCATACTCATTAAAATTCTGTTTTATGCATTTGGGACATGAAGTTCCTTTTCTGATCTTCATGGACTCATTTTAGTTCCAATTCCATCTTTTTGTTATTGGATTTGTTGATTAACGGTGTCTCTCAATGAATGAGAAACAAGGTATTATGCTTCTCATTCTCATTTAAGTGTCCCAAATGCATATTTTAGTGATATTCATTGTTATGACCATTCTTACTCATTAAAATTCTGTTTTATGTATTTGGGACATGAAATTCTTTTCTGATCTTCATGGACTCATTTTTGTTCCAGATTCCTCTTTTTTTTATTGATTTGTTGATTAACGGTGTCTCCAATAATGAGAAACAAGGTATTTATGCTTCTCATTCCCATTTAGGTTCCCACAATGCATATTTCTAGTGTATTCATTGTTATGACCATTCTACTCATTAAAATTTGTTTTATGCATTTGGGGACATGAAGTTCCTTTTTCGATCTTCATGGGACTCATTTTAGTTCCAGATTCCTCTTTTTGTTTATTGGATTTGGTTGATTAACGGTGTCTCCCAATAATGAGAAACAAGGTATTTATGCTTCTCATTCATCATTTAGGTGTCCCAAATGCATATTTTAGTGGTATTCATTTTATGACCATTCATACTCATTAAAATTCTGTTTTATGCATTTGGGACATGAAGTTCCTTTTCTGATCTTCATGGACTCATTTTAGTTCAGATTCCTCTTTTTTGTTTATTGGATTTGGTTGATTAACGGTGTCTCTCAATGAATGAGAAACAAGGTATTTATGCTTCTCATTCTCATTTAGGTGTCCAAATGCATATTTTAGTGGTATTCATTGTTATACCATTCTTACTCATTAAAATTCTGTTTTATGCATTTGGGACATGAAGTTCCTTTTCTGATCTTCATGGGACTCATTTTTGTTCCAGATTCCTCTTTTTTGTTTATTGGATTTGGTTGATTAACGGTGTCTCTCAATGAATGAGAAACAAGGAATTTGCGGTTCTCATTCGTCATTTAGGTGTCCCCAATGCATATTTAGTGTATTCATTGTTATGACCATTCTTACTCATTAAAATTCTGTTTTATGCATTTGGGGACATGAAGTTCCTTTTCTGATCTTCATGGGACTCATTTTAGTTCCAGATTCCTCTTTTTGTTTATTGTATTTGGTTGATTAACGGTGTCTCTCAATGAATGAGAAACAAGGTATTTATGCTTCTCATTCTCATTTAGGTGTCCCAAAATGCATATTTTAGTGGTATTGATTGTTATAACCATTCTTACTCATTAAAATTCTGTTTTATGCATTTGGGACATGAAGTTCTTTTCTGATCTTCATGGACTCATTTTGTTCCAGATTCCTCTTTTTTGTTATTGGATTGTTGATTACGTGTCTCCAATAAATGAGAAACAAGGTATTTATGCTTCTCATTCGTCATTTAGGTGTCCCACAATCATACTTTAGTGGTATCATTGTTAGACCATTCTACTCATTAAATTCTGTTTTATGCATTTGGGGACATGAAGTTCCTTTTCTGATCTTCATGGGACTCATTTTAGTTCCAGATTCCTCTTTTTTGTTTATTGGATTTTGGTTGATTAACGTGTCTCCAATAATGAGAAACAAGGTATTTATCTTCTCATTCGTCATTTAGGTGTCCCAAATGCATATTTATAGTGGTATTCATTGTTATGACATTACTTATACTCATTAAATCTCTTTTTGCATTTGGGGACATGAAGTTCCTTTTCTGATCTTCATGGACTCATTTTAGTTCCATATTCCTCTTTTTGTTTATTGTATTTGGTTGATTAACAGGTGTCTCCAATAGAATGAGAAACAAGTATTTATGCTTCTCATTCTCATATTAGGTGTCCCACAATTATATTCTTAGTGGATATTCATTGTTATAACCATTCATTACTCATTAAAAATTCTGTTTTATTGCATTTGGGACATGAAGTTCCTTTTCTGATCTTCATGGGACTTCATTTTTGTTCCAGATTATCCTTTTGTTTATTGGATTTGGTTGATTAACGGTGTCTCCCAATAATGAGAAACAAGTATTTATGCTTTTCATTCTCATTTAGGTGTCCCACAAATGCATATTTTAGTGGTATTCATTGTTATAGACCATTCATACTCATTAAAATTCTTTTTATGCATTGGGGACATGAAGTTCCTTTTCTGATCTTCATGGGACTCATTTTAGTTCCAGATTCTTTTTTTGTTTATTGGATTTGGTTGATTAACGGTGTCTCTCAATGATGAGAAACAAGGTATTTCGCTTTCTCATTCGTCATTTAGGTGTCCCAAATGCATATTTTAGTGGTATTCATTGTATGACCATTCAACTCATTAAAATTCTGTTTTTGATTTGGGGACATGAAGTTCCTTTTCTGATCTTCATGGACTCATTTTAGTTCCAGATTCCTCTTTTTTGTTTATGGATTTGGTTGATTAACGGTGTCTCCAATAAATGAGAAACAAGGTATTTATGCTTCTCATTCTCATTTAGGTGTCCAAATGCATATTTTCTAGTGTATTGCATTGTTAGACCATTCATACTCATTAAAATTCTTTTTATGCATTTGGGGACATGAAGTCCTTTTCTGATCTTCATGGGACTCATTTTTGTTCCAGATTCCTCTTTTTTGTTTATTGGATTTGGTTGATTAACGGTGTCTCCAATAATGAGAAACAAGGTATTTATGCTTCTCATTCGTCATTTAGGTGTCCACAATGCATATTTCTAGTGGTATTCATTTTATGACCATTCTTACTCATTAAAATTCTGTTTTATGCATTTGGGGACATGAAGTTCCTTTTCTGATCTTCATGGGACTCATTTTTGTTCCAGATTCCTCTTTTTTGTTTATTGGATTTGGTTGATTAACGGTGTCTCTCAAATGAGAAACAAGGTATTTATGCTTCTCATTCGTCATTTAGGTGTCCCACAATGCATATTTCTAGTGGTATTCATTGTTATGACCATTCTTACTCATTAAAATTCTGTTTTATGCATTTGGGGACATGAAGTTCCTTTTCTGATCTTCATGGGACTCATTTTTGTTCCAGATTCCTCTTTTTGTTTATTGGATTTGGTTGATTAACGGTGTCTCATAATGAGAAACAAGGTATTTATGCTTCTCATTCGTCATTTAGGTGTCCCACAATGCATATTTCTAGTGGTATTCATTGTTATGACCATTCTTACTCATTAAAATTCTGTTTTATGCATTTGGGGACATGAAGTTCCTTTTCTGATCTTCAGGACTCATTTTTGTTCCAGATTCCTCTTTTTTGTTTATTGGATTTGGTTGATTAACGGTGTCTCCAAAAATGAGAAACAAGGTATTTATGCTTCTCATTCGTCATTTAGGTGTCCCACAATGCATATTTCTAGTGGTATTCATTGTTATGACCATTCTTACTCATTAAAATTCTGTTTTATGCATTTGGGGACATGAAGTTCCTTTTCTGATCTTCATGGACTCATTTTGTTCCAGATTCCTCTTTTTTGTTTATTGGATTTGGTTGATTAACGGTGTCTCCAATAATGAGAAACAAGGTATTTATGCTTCTCATTCGTCATTTAGGTGTCCCACAATGCATATTTCTAGTGGTATTCATTGTTATGACCATTCTTACTCATTAAAATTCTGTTTTATGCATTTGGGGACATGAAGTTCCTTTTCTGATCTTCATGGACTCATTTTTGTTCCAGATTCCTCTTTTTTGTTTATTGGATTTGGTTGATTAACGGTGTCTCTCAATAATGAGAAACAAGGTATTTATGCTTCTCATTCGTCATTTAGGTGTCCCACAATGCATATTTCTAGTGGTATTCATTGTTATGACCATTCTTACTCATTAAAATTCTTTTTATGCATTTGGGGACATGAAGTTCCTTTTCTGATCTTCATGGGACTCATTTTTGTTCCAGATTCCTCTTTTTTGTTTATTGGATTTGGTTGATTAACGGTGTCCTAATAATGAGAAACAAGGTATTTATGCTTCTCATTCGTCATTTAGGTGTCCCACAATGCATATTTCTAGTGGTATTCATTGTTATGACCATTCTTACTCATTAAAATTCTGTTTTATGCATTTGGGGACATGAAGTTCCTTTTCTGATCTTCATGGGACTCATTTTGTTCCAGATTCCTCTTTTTTGTTATTGGATTTGGTTGATTAACGGTGTCTCCAATAATGAGAAACAAGGTATTTATGCTTCTCATTCGTCATTTAGGTGTCCCACAATGCATATTTCTAGTGGTATTCATTGTTATGACCATTCTTACTCATTAAAATTCTGTTTTATGCATTTGGGGACATGAAGTTCCTTTTCTGATCTTCATGGGACTCATTTTTGTTCCAGATTCCTCTTTTTTGTTTATTGGATTTGGTTGATTAACGGTGTCTCCAATAAATGAGAAACAAGGTATTTATGCTTCTCATTCGTCATTTAGGTGTCCCACAATGCATATTTCTAGTGGTATTCATTGTTATGACCATTCATACTCATTAAAATTCTGTTTTATGCATTTGGGGACATGAAGTTCCTTTTCTGATCTTCATGGACTCATTTTTGTTCCAGATTCCTCTTTTTTGTTTATTGGATTTGGTTGATTAACGGTGTCTCCAATAATGAGAAACAAGGTATTTATGCTTCTCATTCGTCATTTAGGTGTCCCACAATGCATATTTCTAGTGGTATTCATTGTTATGACCATTCTTACTCATTAAAATTCTGTTTTATGCATTTGGGGACATGAAGTTCCTTTTCTGATCTTCATGGGACTCATTTTTGTTCCAGATTCCTCTTTTTGTTTATTGGATTTGGTTGATTAACGGTGTCTCAATAATGAGAAACAAGGTATTTATGCTTCTCATTCGTCATTTAGGTGTCCCACAATGCATATTTCTAGTGGTATTCATTGTTATGACCATTCTTACTCATTAAAATTTGTTTTATGCA
>FNXX01000114.1:0-43130 GCA_900108845.1 Iljinskaea planisiliqua | reverse complement strand
CCTCATTTAGGAGTCCCATAATGCGTATTTCTAGTGGTATTCATTGTCATTACCATTTTACTCATTAAAATTCTGTTTTAAGCATTTGAGGACATGCAATTCCTTTTGTGATCCTCTTGAGACTAATTTCAGTTCTATATTCCTTTTTAGGTATACTAGATGTGGTTCATTAACAGTGTCTCCCAACGAATGAGAAACAAGGTATATATGCTTCTCATTCCTCATTTAGGAGTCCCATAATGCGTATTTCTAGTGGTATTCATTGTCATGACCATTTCTTACTCATTAAAATTCGTTTTAAGCATTTGAGGACATGCAATTCCTTTTGTGATCCTCTTGAGACTAATTTTAGTTCTATATTCCTTTTTAGGTATACTAGATGTGGTTCATTAACAGTGTCTCCCAACGAACGAGAAACAAGGTATATATGCTTCTCATTCCTCATTTAGGAGTCCATAATGCGTATTTCTAGTGGTATTCATTGTCATTACCATTCTTACTCATTAAAATTCGGTTTTAAGCATTTGAGGACATGCAATTCCTTTTGTGATCCTCTTGAGACTAATTTTAGTTCTATATTCCTCTTTTAGGTATACTAGATGTGGTTCATTAACAGTGTCTCCCAACGAATGAGAAACAAGGTATATATGCTTCTCATTCCTCATTTAGAGTCCCATAATGCGTATTTCTAGTGGTATTCATTGTCATTACCATTTTACTCAATAAAATTCTGTTTTAAGCATTTGAGGACATGCAATTCCTTTTGTGATCCTCTTGAGACTAATTTTAGTTCTATATTCCTTTTTTAGGTATACTAGATGTGGTTCATTAACAGTGTCTCCCAACGAATGAGAAACAAGGTATATATGCTTCTCATTCCTCATTTAGGAGTCCCATAATGCGTATTTCTAGTGGTATTCATTGTCATGACCATTCTTACTCATTAAAATTCTGTTTTAAGCATTTGAGGACATGCAATTCCTTTTGTGATCCTCTTGAGACTAATTTTAGTTCTATATTCCTCTTTTAGGTATACTAGATGTGGTTCATTAACAGTGTCTCCCAACGAACGAGAAACAAGGTATATATGCTTCTCATTCCTCATTTAGGAGTCCCATAATGCGTATTTCTAGTGGTATTCATTGTCATTACCATTTTACTCAATAAAATTCTGTTTTAAGCATTTGAGGACATGCAATTCCTTTTGTGATCCTCTTGAGACTAATTTCAGTTCTATATTCCTTTTTAGGTATACTAGATGTGGTTCATTAACAGTGTCTCCCAACGAACGAGAAACAAGGTATATATGCTTCTCATTCCTCATTTAGGAGTCCCATAATGCGTATTTCTAGTGGTATTCATTGTCATTACCATTTTACTCATTAAAATTCTGTTTTAAGCATTTGAGGACATGCAATTCCTTTTGTGATCCTCTTGAGACTAATTTTAGTTCTATATTCCTCTTTTAGGTATACTAGATGTGGTTCATTAACAGTGTCTCCCAACGAACGAGAAACAAGGTATATATGCTTCTCATTCCTCATTTAGGAGTCCCATAATGCGTATTTCTAGTGGTATTCATTGTCATTACCATTTTTACTCAATAAAATTCTGTTTTAAGCATTTGAGGACATGCAATTCCTTTTGTGATCCTCTTGAGACTAATTTTAGTTCTATATTCCTTTTTAGGTATACTAGATGTGGTTCATTAACAGTGTCTCCCAACGAACGAGAAACAAGGTATATATGCTTCTCATTCCTCATTTAGGAGTCCCATAATGCGTATTTCTAGTGGTATTCATTGTCATTACCATTTTTACTCAATAAAATTCTGTTTTAAGCATTTGAGGACATGCAATTCCTTTTGTGATCCTCTTGAGACTAATTTTAGTTCTATATTCCTCTTTTAGGTATACTAGATGTGGTTCATTAAACAGTGTCTCCCAACGAATGAGAAACAAGGTATATATGCTTCTCATTCCTCATTTAGGAGTCCCATAATGCGTATTTCTAGTGGTATTCATTGTCATTACCATTCTTACTCATTAAAATTCGGTTTTAAGCATTTGAGGACATGCAATTCCTTTTGTGATCCTCTTGAGACTAATTTTAGTTCTATATTCCTTTTTAGGTATACTAGATGTGGTTCATTAACAGTGTCTCCCAACGAACGAGAAACAAGGTATATATGCTTCTCATTCCTCATTTAGGAGTCCCATAATGCGTATTTCTAGTGGTATTCATTGTCATTACCATTTTTACTCATAAAATTCTGTTTTAAGCATTTGAGGACATGCAATTCCTTTTGTGATCCTCTTGAGACTAATTTTAGTTCTATATTCCTCTTTTAGGTATACTAGATGTGGTTCATTAACAGTGTCTCCCAACGAACGAGAAACAAGGTATATATGCTTCTCATTCCTCATTTAGGAGTCCATAATGCGTATTTCTAGTGGTATTCATTGTCATGACCATTCTTACTCATTAAAATTCGGTTTTAAGCATTTGAGGACATGCAATTCCTTTTGTGATCCTCTTGAGACTAATTTTAGTTCTATATTCCTCTTTTAGGTATACTAGATGTGGTTCATTAACAGTGTCTCCCAACGAACGAGAAACAAGGTATATATGCTTCTCATTCCTCATTTAGGAGTCCCATAATGCGTATTTCTAGTGGTATTCATTGTCATTACCATTTTTACTCATTAAAATTCTGTTTTAAGCATTTGAGGACATGCAATTCCTTTTGTGATCCTCTTGAGACTAATTTTAGTTCTATATTCCTCTTTTAGGTATACTAGATGTGGTTCATTAACAGTGTCTCCAACGAATGAGAAACAAGGTATATATGCTTCTCATTCCTCATTTAGGAGTCCCATAATGCGTATTTCTAGTGGTATTCATTGTCATGACCATTCTTACTCATTAAAATTCGGTTTTAAGCATTTGAGGACATGCAATTCCTTTTGTGATCCTCTTGAGACTAATTTTAGTTCTATATTCCTCTTTTAGGTATACTAGATGTGGTTCATTAACAGTGTCTCCCAACGAACGAGAAACAAGGTATATATGCTTCTCATTCCTCATTTAGGATCCCATAATGCGTATTTCTAGTGGTATTCATTGTCATTACCATTTTACTCATAAAATTCGTTTTAAGCATTTGAGGACATGCAATTCCTTTTGTGATCCTCTTGAGACTAATTTTAGTTCTATATTCCTTTTTTAGTCTACTAGATGTGGTTCATTAACAGTGTCTCCCAACGAACGAGAAACAAGGTATATATGCTTCTCATTCCTCATTTAGGATCCCATAATGCGTATTTCTAGTGGTATTCATTGTCATTACCATTTTTACTCATAAAATTCTGTTTTAAGCATTTGAGGACATGCAATTCCTTTTGTGATCCTCTTGAGACTAATTTTAGTTCTATATTCCTCTTTTAGGTATACTAGATGTGGTTCATTAACAGTGTCTCCCAACGAATGAGAAACAAGGTATATATGCTTCTCATTCCTCATTTAGGAGTCCCATAATGCGTATTTCTAGTGGTATTCATTGTCATGACATTTTACTCATTAAAATTCGGTTTTAAGCATTTGAGGACATGCAATTCCTTTTGTGATCCTCTTGAGACTAATTTTAGTTCTATATTCCTCTTTTAGGTATATTAGATGTGGTTCATTAACAGTGTCTCCCAACGAACGAGAAACAAGGTATATATGCTTCTCATTCCTCATTTAGGAATCCCATAATGCGTATTTCTAGTGGTATTCATTGTCATTACCATTTTTACTCAATAAAATTCTGTTTTAAGCATTTGAGGACATGCAATTCCTTTTGTGATCCTCTTGAGACTAATTTAGTTCTATATTCCTTTTTAGTATACTAGATGTGGTTCATTAACAGTGTCTCCCAACGAAGAGAAACAAGGTATATATGCTTCTCATTCCTCATTTAGGAGTCCCATAATGCGTATTTCTAGTGGTATTCATTGTCATTACCATTTTTACTCAATAAAATTCTGTTTTAAGCATTTGAGGACATGCAATTCCTTTTGTGATCCTCTTGAGACTAATTTTAGTTCTATATTCCTTTTTAGGTATACTAGATGTGGTTCATTAACAGTGTCTCCCAACGAATGAGAAACAAGGTATATATGCTTCTCATTCCTCATTTAGGAGTCCCATAATGCGTATTTCTAGTGGTATTCATTGTCATTACCATTTTACTCATTAAAATTCTGTTTTAAGCATTTGAGGACATGCAATTCCTTTTGTGATCCTCTTGAGACTAATTTTAGTTCTATATTCCTCTTTTAGGTATACTAGATGTGGTTCATTAACAGTGTCTCCCAACGAATGAGAAACAAGGTATATATGCTTCTCATTCCTCATTTAGGAGTCCCATAATGCGTATTTCTAGTGGTATTCATTGTCATTACCATTTTACTCATAAAATTCTGTTTTAAGCATTTGAGGACATGCAATTCCTTTTGTGATCCTCTTGAGACTAATTTCAGTTCTATATTCCTTTTTTACGTCTACTAGATGTGGTTCATTAACAGTGTCTCCCAACGAACGAGAAACAAGGTATATATGCTTCTCATTCCTCATTTAGGAGTCCCATAATGCGTATTTCTAGTGGTATTCATTGTCATTACCATTTTTACTCATAAAATTCTGTTTTAAGCATTTGAGGACATGCAATTCCTTTTGTGATCCTCTTGAGACTAATTTTAGTTCTATATTCCTCTTTTAGGTATACTAGATGTGGTTCATTAACAGTGTCTCCCAACGAATGAGAAACAAGGTATATATGCTTCTCATTCCTCATTTAGGAGTCCCATAATGCGTATTTCTAGTGGTATTCATTGTCATTACCATTTTACTCAATAAAATTCTGTTTTAAGCATTTGAGGACATGCAATTCCTTTTGTGATCCTCTTGAGACTAATTTTAGTTCTATATTCCTCTTTTAGGTATACTAGATGTGGTTCATTAACAGTGTCTCCCAACGAACGAGAAACAAGGTATATATGCTTCTCATTCCTCATTTAGGAGTCCCATAATGCGTATTTCTAGTGGTATTCATTGTCATTACCATTCTTACTCATTAAAATTCTGTTTTAAGCATTTGAGGACATGCAATTCCTTTTGTGATCCTCTTGAGACTAATTTCAGTTCTATATTCCTTTTTACGTCTACTAGATGTGGTTCATTAACAGTGTCTCCCAACGAATGAGAAACAAGGTATATATGCTTCTCATTCCTCATTTAGGAGTCCCATAATGCGTATTTCTAGTGGTATTCATTGTCATGACCATTCTTACTCATAAAATTCGTTTTAAGCATTTGAGGACATGCAATTCCTTTTGTGATCCTCTTGAGACTAATTTTAGTTCTATATTCCTCTTTTAGGTATACTAGATGTGGTTCATTAACAGTGTCTCCCAACGAAGAGAAACAAGGTATATATGCTTCTCATTCCTCATTTAGGAGTCCCATAATGCGTATTTCTAGTGGTATTCATTGTCATGACCATTCTTACTCATTAAAATTCGGTTTTAAGCATTTGAGGACATGCAATTCCTTTTGTGATCCTCTTGAGACTAATTTTAGTTCTATATTCCTTTTTAGGTATACTAGATGTGGTTCATTAACAGTGTCTCCCAACGAATGAGAAACAAGGTATATATGCTTCTCATTCCTCATTTAGGAGTCCCATAATGCGTATTTCTAGTGGTATTCATTGTCATGACCATTCTTACTCATAAAATTCTGTTTTAAGCATTTGAGGACATGCAATTCCTTTTGTGATCCTCTTGAGACTAATTTTAGTTCTATATTCCTCTTTTAGGTATACTAGATGTGGTTCATTAACAGTGTCTCCCAACGAAGAGAAACAAGGTATATATGCTTCTCATTCCTCATTTAGGAGTCCCATAATGCGTATTTCTAGTGGTATTCATTGTCATTACCATTTTACTCATTAAAATTCTGTTTTAAGCATTTGAGGACATGCAATTCCTTTTGTGATCCTCTTGAGACTAATTTTAGTTCTATATTCCTTTTTAGGTATACTAGATGTGGTTCATTAACAGTGTCTCCCAACGAACGAGAAACAAGGTATATATGCTTCTCATTCCTCATTTAGGAGTCCCATAATGCGTATTTCTAGTGGTATTCATTGTCATTACCATTTTACTCATTAAAATTCGGTTTTAAGCATTTGAGGACATGCAATTCCTTTTGTGATCCTCTTGAGACTAATTTTAGTTCTATATTCCTCTTTTAGGTATACTAGATGTGGTTCATTAACAGTGTCTCCCAACGAAGAGAAACAAGGTATATATGCTTCTCATTCCTCATTTAGGAGTCCCATAATGCGTATTTCTAGTGGTATTCATTGTCATTACCATTTTTACTCAATAAAATTCTGTTTTAAGCATTTGAGGACATGCAATTCCTTTTGTGATCCTCTTGAGACTAATTTTAGTTCTATATTCCTTTTTAGGTATACTAGATGTGGTTCATTAACAGTGTCTCCCAACGAATGAGAAACAAGGTATATATGCTTCTCATTCCTCATTTAGGAGTCCCATAATGCGTATTTCTAGTGGTATTCATTGTCATGACCATTTTACTCATTAAAATTCGGTTTTAAGCATTTGAGGACATGCAATTCCTTTTGTGATCCTCTTGAGACTAATTTTAGTTCTATATTCCTTTTTAGGTATACTAGATGTGGTTCATTAACAGTGTCTCCCAACGAATGAGAAACAAGGTATATATGCTTCTCATTCCTCATTTAGGAGTCCCATAATGCGTATTTCTAGTGGTATTCATTGTCATTACCATTTTACTCAATAAAATTCTGTTTTAAGCATTTGAGGACATGCAATTCCTTTTGTGATCCTCTTGAGACTAATTTTAGTTCTATATTCCTCTTTTAGGTATACTAGATGTGGTTCATTAACAGTGTCTCCCAACGAACGAGAAACAAGGTATATATGCTTCTCATTCCTCATTTAGGAGTCCCATAATGCGTATTTCTAGTGGTATTCATTGTCATTACCATTTTTACTCATAAAATTCTGTTTTAAGCATTTGAGGACATGCAATTCCTTTTGTGATCCTCTTGAGACTAATTTTAGTTCTATATTCCTTTTTAGGTATACTAGATGTGGTTCATTAACAGTGTCTCCCAACGAATGAGAAACAAGGTATATATGCTTCTCATTCCTCATTTAGGAGTCCCATAATGCGTATTTCTAGTGGTATTCATTGTCATTACCATTTTTACTCAATAAAATTCTGTTTTAAGCATTTGAGGACATGCAATTCCTTTTGTGATCCTCTTGAGACTAATTTTAGTTCTATATTCCTCTTTTAGGTATACTAGATGTGGTTCATTAACAGTGTCTCCCAACGAATGAGAAACAAGGTATATATGCTTCTCATTCCTCATTTAGGAGTCCCATAATGCGTATTTCTAGTGGTATTCATTGTCATGACCATTCTTACTCATTAAAATTCGGTTTTAAGCATTTGAGGACATGCAATTCCTTTTGTGATCCTCTTGAGACTAATTTAGTTCTATATTCCTCTTTTAGGTATACTAGATGTGGTTCATTAACAGTGTCTCCCAACGAACGAGAAACAAGGTATATATGCTTCTCATTCCTCATTTAGGAGTCCCATAATGCGTATTTCTAGTGGTATTCATTGTCATTACCATTTTTACTCAATAAAATTCTGTTTTAAGCATTTGAGGACATGCAATTCCTTTTGTGATCCTCTTGAGACTAATTTCAGTTCTATATTCCTTTTTTACGTCTACTAGATGTGGTTCATTAACAGTGTCTCCCAACGAATGAGAAACAAGGTATATATGCTTCTCATTCCTCATTTAGGAGTCCCATAATGCGTATTTCTAGTGGTATTCATTGTCATTACCATTTTTACTCATTAAAATTCTGTTTTAAGCATTTGAGGACATGCAATTCCTTTTGTGATCCTCTTGAGACTAATTTTAGTTCTATATTCCTCTTTTAGGTATACTAGATGTGGTTCATTAACAGTGTCTCCCAACGAACGAGAAACAAGGTATATATGCTTCTCATTCCTCATTTAGGAGTCCCATAATGCGTATTTCTAGTGGTATTCATTGTCATTACCATTTTACTCAATAAAATTCTGTTTTAAGCATTTGAGGACATGCAATTCCTTTTGTGATCCTCTTGAGACTAATTTTAGTTCTATATTCCTTTTTAGGTATACTAGATGTGGTTCATTAACAGTGTCTCCCAACGAACGAGAAACAAGGTATATATGCTTCTCATTCCTCATTTAGGAGTCCCATAATGCGTATTTCTAGTGGTATTCATTGTCATTACCATTTTTACTCATAAAATTCTGTTTTAAGCATTTGAGGACATGCAATTCCTTTTGTGATCCTCTTGAGACTAATTTCAGTTCTATATTCCTTTTTACGTCTACTAGATGTGGTTCATTAACAGTGTCTCCCAACGAACGAGAAACAAGGTATATATGCTTCTCATTCCTCATTTAGGAGTCCCATAATGCGTATTTCTAGTGGTATTCATTGTCATTACCATTCTTACTCATTAAAATTCGGTTTTAAGCATTTGAGGACATGCAATTCCTTTTGTGATCCTCTTGAGACTAATTTTAGTTCTATATTCCTCTTTTAGGTATACTAGATGTGGTTCATTAACAGTGTCTCCCAACGAATGAGAAACAAGGTATATATGCTTCTCATTCCTCATTTAGGAGTCCCATAATGCGTATTTCTAGTGGTATTCATTGTCATGACCATTTTTACTCATAAAATTCTGTTTTAAGCATTTGAGGACATGCAATTCCTTTTGTGATCCTCTTGAGACTAATTTTAGTTCTATATTCCTCTTTTAGGTATACTAGATGTGGTTCATTAACAGTGTCTCCCAACGAACGAGAAACAAGGTATATATGCTTCTCATTCCTCATTTAGGAGTCCCATAATGCGTATTTCTAGTGGTATTCATTGTCATGACCATTCTTACTCATTAAAATTCGGTTTTAAGCATTTGAGGACATGCAATTCCTTTTGTGATCCTCTTGAGACTAATTTTAGTTCTATATTCCTCTTTTAGGTATACTAGATGTGGTTCATTAACAGTGTCTCCCAACGAATGAGAAACAAGGTATATATGCTTCTCATTCCTCATTTAGGAGTCCCATAATGCGTATTTCTAGTGGTATTCATTGTCATGACCATTCTTACTCATTAAAATTCGTTTTAAGCATTTGAGGACATGCAATTCCTTTTGTGATCCTCTTGAGACTAATTTTAGTTCTATATTCCTCTTTTAGGTATACTAGATGTGGTTCATTAACAGTGTCTCCCAACGAACGAGAAACAAGGTATATATGCTTCTCATTCCTCATTTAGGAGTCCCATAATGCGTATTTCTAGTGGTATTCATTGTCATGACCATTTTACTCATTAAAATTCTGTTTTAAGCATTTGAGGACATGCAATTCCTTTTGTGATCCTCTTGAGACTAATTTAGTTCTATATTCCTCTTTTAGTATACTAGATGTGGTTCATTAACAGTGTCTCCCAACGAATGAGAAACAAGGTATATATGCTTCTCATTCCTCATTTAGGAGTCCCATAATGCGTATTTCTAGTGGTATTCATTGTCATGACCATTTTACTCATTAAAATTCTGTTTTAAGCATTTGAGGACATGCAATTCCTTTTGTGATCCTCTTGAGACTAATTTTAGTTCTATATTCCTCTTTTAGGTATACTAGATGTGGTTCATTAACAGTGTCTCCCAACGAACGAGAAACAAGGTATATATGCTTCTCATTCCTCATTTAGGAGTCCCATAATGCGTATTTCTAGTGGTATTCATTGTCATTACCATTTTACTCATAAAATTCTGTTTTAAGCATTTGAGGACATGCAATTCCTTTTGTGATCCTCTTGAGACTAATTTTAGTTCTATATTCCTTTTTAGGTATACTAGATGTGGTTCATTAACAGTGTCTCCCAACGAACGAGAAACAAGGTATATATGCTTCTCATTCCTCATTTAGGAGTCCCATAATGCGTATTTCTAGTGGTATTCATTGTCATTACCATTTTACTCAATAAAATTCTGTTTTAAGCATTTGAGGACATGCAATTCCTTTTGTGATCCTCTTGAGACTAATTTTAGTTCTATATTCCTCTTTTAGGTATACTAGATGTGGTTCATTAACAGTGTCTCCCAACGAATGAGAAACAAGGTATATATGCTTCTCATTCCTCATTTAGGAGTCCCATAATGCGTATTTCTAGTGGTATTCATTGTCATGACCATTTTACTCATTAAAATTCTGTTTTAAGCATTTGAGGACATGCAATTCCTTTTGTGATCCTCTTGAGACTAATTTCAGTTCTATATTCCTTTTTAGGTTACTAGATGTGGTTCATTAACAGTGTCTCCCAACGAATGAGAAACAAGGTATATATGCTTCTCATTCCTCATTTAGGAGTCCCATAATGCGTATTTCTAGTGGTATTCATTGTCATGACCATTCTTACTCATTAAAATTCGGTTTTAAGCATTTGAGGACATGCAATTCCTTTTGTGATCCTCTTGAGACTAATTTTAGTTCTATATTCCTCTTTTAGGTATACTAGATGTGGTTCATTAACAGTGTCTCCCAACGAATGAGAAACAAGGTATATATGCTTCTCATTCCTCATTTAGGAGTCCCATAATGCGTATTTCTAGTGGTATTCATTGTCATGACCATTTTACTCAATAAAATTCTGTTTTAAGCATTTGAGGACATGCAATTCCTTTTGTGATCCTCTTGAGACTAATTTTAGTTCTATATTCCTCTTTTAGGTATACTAGATGTGGTTCATTAACAGTGTCTCCCAACGAATGAGAAACAAGGTATATATGCTTCTCATTCCTCATTTAGGAGTCCCATAATGCGTATTTCTAGTGGTATTCATTGTCATTACCATTTTTACTCAATAAAATTCTGTTTTAAGCATTTGAGGACATGCAATTCCTTTTGTGATCCTCTTGAGACTAATTTCAGTTCTATATTCCTTTTTAGGTCTACTAGATGTGGTTCATTAACAGTGTCTCCCAACGAACGAGAAACAAGGTATATATGCTTCTCATTCCTCATTTAGGAGTCCCATAATGCGTATTTCTAGTGGTATTCATTGTCATTACCATTTTTACTCATTAAAATTCTGTTTTAAGCATTTGAGGACATGCAATTCCTTTTGTGATCCTCTTGAGACTAATTTTAGTTCTATATTCCTTTTTACGTCTACTAGATGTGGTTCATTAACAGTGTCTCCCAACGAACGAGAAACAAGGTATATATGCTTCTCATTCCTCATTTAGGAGTCCCATAATGCGTATTTCTAGTGGTATTCATTGTCATGACCATTCTTACTCATTAAAATTCGGTTTTAAGCATTTGAGGACATGCAATTCCTTTTGTGATCCTCTTGAGACTAATTTTAGTTCTATATTCCTTTTTAGGTATACTAGATGTGGTTCATTAACAGTGTCTCCCAACGAATGAGAAACAAGGTATATATGCTTCTCATTCCTCATTTAGGAGTCCCATAATGCGTATTTCTAGTGGTATTCATTGTCATTACCATTTTACTCAATAAAATTCTGTTTTAAGCATTTGAGGACATGCAATTCCTTTTGTGATCCTCTTGAGACTAATTTCAGTTCTATATTCCTTTTTACGTCTACTAGATGTGGTTCATTAACAGTGTCTCCCAACGAATGAGAAACAAGGTATATATGCTTCTCATTCCTCATTTAGGAGTCCCATAATGCGTATTTCTAGTGGTATTCATTGTCATTACCATTTTTACTCAATAAAATTCTGTTTTAAGCATTTGAGGACATGCAATTCCTTTTGTGATCCTCTTGAGACTAATTTTAGTTCTATATTCCTCTTTTAGGTATACTAGATGTGGTTCATTAACAGTGTCTCCCAACGAATGAGAAACAAGGTATATATGCTTCTCATTCCTCATTTAGGAGTCCCATAATGCGTATTTCTAGTGGTATTCATTGTCATGACCATTCTTACTCATTAAAATTCGGTTTTAAGCATTTGAGGACATGCAATTCCTTTTGTGATCCTCTTGAGACTAATTTAGTTCTATATTCCTTTTTAGGTATACTAGATGTGGTTCATTAACAGTGTCTCCCAACGAACGAGAAACAAGGTATATATGCTTCTCATTCCTCATTTAGGAGTCCCATAATGCGTATTTCTAGTGGTATTCATTGTCATGACCATTTTTACTCATAAAATTCTGTTTTAAGCATTTGAGGACATGCAATTCCTTTTGTGATCCTCTTGAGACTAATTTTAGTTCTATATTCCTTTTTTAGTATACTAGATGTGGTTCATTAACAGTGTCTCCCAACGAATGAGAAACAAGGTATATATGCTTCTCATTCCTCATTTAGGAGTCCCATAATGCGTATTTCTAGTGGTATTCATTGTCATGACCATTTTTACTCATTAAAATTCTGTTTTAAGCATTTGAGGACATGCAATTCCTTTTGTGATCCTCTTGAGACTAATTTTAGTTCTATATTCCTCTTTTAGGTATACTAGATGTGGTTCATTAACAGTGTCTCCCAACGAATGAGAAACAAGGTATATATGCTTCTCATTCCTCATTTAGGAGTCCCATAATGCGTATTTCTAGTGGTATTCATTGTCATTACCATTTTTACTCAATAAAATTCTGTTTTAAGCATTTGAGGACATGCAATTCCTTTTGTGATCCTCTTGAGACTAATTTCAGTTCTATATTCCTTTTTACGTCTACTAGATGTGGTTCATTAACAGTGTCTCCCAACGAATGAGAAACAAGGTATATATGCTTCTCATTCCTCATTTAGGAGTCCCATAATGCGTATTTCTAGTGGTATTCATTGTCATTACCATTTTACTCAATAAAATTCTGTTTTAAGCATTTGAGGACATGCAATTCCTTTTGTGATCCTCTTGAGACTAATTTAGTTCTATATTCCTTTTTACGTCTACTAGATGTGGTTCATTAACAGTGTCTCCCAACGAATGAGAAACAAGGTATATATGCTTCTCATTCCTCATTTAGGAGTCCCATAATGCGTATTTCTAGTGGTATTCATTGTCATGACCATTCTTACTCATTAAAATTCGGTTTTAAGCATTTGAGGACATGCAATTCCTTTTGTGATCCTCTTGAGACTAATTTTAGTTCTATATTCCTCTTTTAGGTATACTAGATGTGGTTCATTAACAGTGTCTCCCAACGAACGAGAAACAAGGTATATATGCTTCTCATTCCTCATTTAGGAGTCCCATAATGCGTATTTCTAGTGGTATTCATTGTCATGACCATTTTACTCATTAAAATTCGTTTTAAGCATTTGAGGACATGCAATTCCTTTTGTGATCCTCTTGAGACTAATTTTAGTTCTATATTCCTTTTTAGGTATACTAGATGTGGTTCATTAACAGTGTCTCCAACGAATGAGAAACAAGGTATATATGCTTCTCATTCCTCATTTAGGAGTCCCATAATGCGTATTTCTAGTGGTATTCATTGTCATGACCATTTTACTCATTAAAATTCGTTTTAAGCATTTGAGGACATGCAATTCCTTTTGTGATCCTCTTGAGACTAATTTTAGTTCTATATTCCTCTTTTAGGTATACTAGATGTGGTTCATTAACAGTGTCTCCCAACGAACGAGAAACAAGGTATATATGCTTCTCATTCCTCATTTAGGAGTCCCATAATGCGTATTTCTAGTGGTATTCATTGTCATTACCATTTTTACTCAATAAAATTCTGTTTTAAGCATTTGAGGACATGCAATTCCTTTTGTGATCCTCTTGAGACTAATTTTAGTTCTATATTCCTCTTTTAGGTATACTAGATGTGGTTCATTAACAGTGTCTCCCAACGAACGAGAAACAAGGTATATATGCTTCTCATTCCTCATTTAGGAGTCCCATAATGCGTATTTCTAGTGGTATTCATTGTCATGACCATTTTACTCATTAAAATTCGGTTTTAAGCATTTGAGGACATGCAATTCCTTTTGTGATCCTCTTGAGACTAATTTTAGTTCTATATTCCTTTTTAGGTATACTAGATGTGGTTCATTAACAGTGTCTCCCAACGAATGAGAAACAAGGTATATATGCTTCTCATTCCTCATTTAGGAGTCCCATAATGCGTATTTCTAGTGGTATTCATTGTCATGACCATTTTACTCAATAAAATTCTGTTTTAAGCATTTGAGGACATGCAATTCCTTTTGTGATCCTCTTGAGACTAATTTAGTTCTATATTCCTTTTTAGGTATACTAGATGTGGTTCATTAACAGTGTCTCCCAACGAATGAGAAACAAGGTATATATGCTTCTCATTCCTCATTTAGGAGTCCCATAATGCGTATTTCTAGTGGTATTCATTGTCATGACCATTTTACTCATAAAATTCTGTTTTAAGCATTTGAGGACATGCAATTCCTTTTGTGATCCTCTTGAGACTAATTTTAGTTCTATATTCCTCTTTTAGGTATACTAGATGTGGTTCATTAACAGTGTCTCCCAACGAATGAGAAACAAGGTATATATGCTTCTCATTCCTCATTTAGGAGTCCCATAATGCGTATTTCTAGTGGTATTCATTGTCATTACCATTTTACTCATTAAAATTCTGTTTTAAGCATTTGAGGACATGCAATTCCTTTTGTGATCCTCTTGAGACTAATTTTAGTTCTATATTCCTCTTTTAGGTATACTAGATGTGGTTCATTAACAGTGTCTCCCAACGAATGAGAAACAAGGTATATATGCTTCTCATTCCTCATTTAGGAGTCCCATAATGCGTATTTCTAGTGGTATTCATTGTCATTACCATTTTTACTCATAAAATTCTGTTTTAAGCATTTGAGGACATGCAATTCCTTTTGTGATCCTCTTGAGACTAATTTTAGTTCTATATTCCTTTTTAGGTCTACTAGATGTGGTTCATTAACAGTGTCTCCCAACGAACGAGAAACAAGGTATATATGCTTCTCATTCCTCATTTAGGAGTCCCATAATGCGTATTTCTAGTGGTATTCATTGTCATTACCATTTTACTCATTAAAATTCTGTTTTAAGCATTTGAGGACATGCAATTCCTTTTGTGATCCTCTTGAGACTAATTTTAGTTCTATATTCCTCTTTTAGGTATACTAGATGTGGTTCATTAACAGTGTCTCCCAACGAACGAGAAACAAGGTATATATGCTTCTCATTCCTCATTTAGGAGTCCCATAATGCGTATTTCTAGTGGTATTCATTGTCATTACCATTTTACTCAATAAAATTCTGTTTTAAGCATTTGAGGACATGCAATTCCTTTTGTGATCCTCTTGAGACTAATTTTAGTTCTATATTCCTTTTTAGGTATACTAGATGTGGTTCATTAACAGTGTCTCCCAACGAACGAGAAACAAGGTATATATGCTTCTCATTCCTCATTTAGGAGTCCCATAATGCGTATTTCTAGTGGTATTCATTGTCATTACCATTCTTACTCAATAAAATTCTGTTTTAAGCATTTGAGGACATGCAATTCCTTTTGTGATCCTCTTGAGACTAATTTAGTTCTATATTCCTTTTTAGGTCTACTAGATGTGGTTCATTAACAGTGTCTCCCAACGAATGAGAAACAAGGTATATATGCTTCTCATTCCTCATTTAGGAGTCCCATAATGCGTATTTCTAGTGGTATTCATTGTCATTACCATTTTACTCATAAAATTCTGTTTTAAGCATTTGAGGACATGCAATTCCTTTTGTGATCCTCTTGAGACTAATTTTAGTTCTATATTCCTTTTTAGGTATACTAGATGTGGTTCATTAACAGTGTCTCCCAACGAACGAGAAACAAGGTATATATGCTTCTCATTCCTCATTTAGGAGTCCCATAATGCGTATTTCTAGTGGTATTCATTGTCATTACCATTTTTACTCATTAAAATTCTGTTTTAAGCATTTGAGGACATGCAATTCCTTTTGTGATCCTCTTGAGACTAATTTTAGTTCTATATTCCTCTTTTAGGTATACTAGATGTGGTTCATTAACAGTGTCTCCCAACGAATGAGAAACAAGGTATATATGCTTCTCATTCCTCATTTAGGAGTCCCATAATGCGTATTTCTAGTGGTATTCATTGTCATTACCATTTTTACTCAATAAAATTCTGTTTTAAGCATTTGAGGACATGCAATTCCTTTTGTGATCCTCTTGAGACTAATTTCAGTTCTATATTCCTTTTTAGGTCTACTAGATGTGGTTCATTAACAGTGTCTCCCAACGAACGAGAAACAAGGTATATATGCTTCTCATTCCTCATTTAGGAGTCCCATAATGCGTATTTCTAGTGGTATTCATTGTCATGACCATTTTACTCATTAAAATTCTGTTTTAAGCATTTGAGGACATGCAATTCCTTTTGTGATCCTCTTGAGACTAATTTAGTTCTATATTCCTTTTTAGTATACTAGATGTGGTTCATTAACAGTGTCTCCCAACGAATGAGAAACAAGGTATATATGCTTCTCATTCCTCATTTAGGAGTCCCATAATGCGTATTTCTAGTGGTATTCATTGTCATTACCATTTTTACTCAATAAAATTCTGTTTTAAGCATTTGAGGACATGCAATTCCTTTTGTGATCCTCTTGAGACTAATTTTAGTTCTATATTCCTCTTTTAGGTATACTAGATGTGGTTCATTAACAGTGTCTCCCAACGAATGAGAAACAAGGTATATATGCTTCTCATTCCTCATTTAGGAGTCCCATAATGCGTATTTCTAGTGGTATTCATTGTCATGACCATTTTACTCATTAAAATTCTGTTTTAAGCATTTGAGGACATGCAATTCCTTTTGTGATCCTCTTGAGACTAATTTTAGTTCTATATTCCTTTTTAGTATACTAGATGTGGTTCATTAACAGTGTCTCCCAACGAATGAGAAACAAGGTATATATGCTTCTCATTCCTCATTTAGGAGTCCCATAATGCGTATTTCTAGTGGTATTCATTGTCATGACCATTCTTACTCATAAAATTCGGTTTTAAGCATTTGAGGACATGCAATTCCTTTTGTGATCCTCTTGAGACTAATTTTAGTTCTATATTCCTCTTTTAGGTATACTAGATGTGGTTCATTAACAGTGTCTCCCAACGAATGAGAAACAAGGTATATATGCTTCTCATTCCTCATTTAGGAGTCCCATAATGCGTATTTCTAGTGGTATTCATTGTCATTACCATTTTACTCAATAAAATTCTGTTTTAAGCATTTGAGGACATGCAATTCCTTTTGTGATCCTCTTGAGACTAATTTTAGTTCTATATTCCTCTTTTAGGTATACTAGATGTGGTTCATTAACAGTGTCTCCCAACGAATGAGAAACAAGGTATATATGCTTCTCATTCCTCATTTAGGAGTCCCATAATGCGTATTTCTAGTGGTATTCATTGTCATGACCATTTTACTCATAAAATTCTGTTTTAAGCATTTGAGGACATGCAATTCCTTTTGTGATCCTCTTGAGACTAATTTTAGTTCTATATTCCTTTTTAGGTCTACTAGATGTGGTTCATTAACAGTGTCTCCCAACGAACGAGAAACAAGGTATATATGCTTCTCATTCCTCATTTAGGAGTCCCATAATGCGTATTTCTAGTGGTATTCATTGTCATTACCATTTTTACTCAATAAAATTCTGTTTTAAGCATTTGAGGACATGCAATTCCTTTTGTGATCCTCTTGAGACTAATTTTAGTTCTATATTCCTTTTTAGGTATACTAGATGTGGTTCATTAACAGTGTCTCCCAACGAATGAGAAACAAGGTATATATGCTTCTCATTCCTCATTTAGGAGTCCCATAATGCGTATTTCTAGTGGTATTCATTGTCATTACCATTTTACTCATAAAATTCTGTTTTAAGCATTTGAGGACATGCAATTCCTTTTGTGATCCTCTTGAGACTAATTTCAGTTCTATATTCCTTTTTACGTATACTAGATGTGGTTCATTAACAGTGTCTCCCAACGAATGAGAAACAAGGTATATATGCTTCTCATTCCTCATTTAGGAGTCCCATAATGCGTATTTCTAGTGGTATTCATTGTCATTACCATTTTACTCATTAAAATTCTGTTTTAAGCATTTGAGGACATGCAATTCCTTTTGTGATCCTCTTGAGACTAATTTTAGTTCTATATTCCTTTTTAGTATACTAGATGTGGTTCATTAACAGTGTCTCCCAACGAATGAGAAACAAGGTATATATGCTTCTCATTCCTCATTTAGGAGTCCCATAATGCGTATTTCTAGTGGTATTCATTGTCATTACCATTTTACTCAATAAAATTCTGTTTTAAGCATTTGAGGACATGCAATTCCTTTTGTGATCCTCTTGAGACTAATTTTAGTTCTATATTCCTTTTTAGTATACTAGATGTGGTTCATTAACAGTGTCTCCCAACGAATGAGAAACAAGGTATATATGCTTCTCATTCCTCATTTAGGAGTCCCATAATGCGTATTTCTAGTGGTATTCATTGTCATGACCATTCTTACTCATTAAAATTCTGTTTTAAGCATTTGAGGACATGCAATTCCTTTTGTGATCCTCTTGAGACTAATTTAGTTCTATATTCCTTTTTAGTCTACTAGATGTGGTTCATTAACAGTGTCTCCCAACGAACGAGAAACAAGGTATATATGCTTCTCATTCCTCATTTAGGAGTCCCATAATGCGTATTTCTAGTGGTATTCATTGTCATTACCATTTTACTCAATAAAATTCTGTTTTAAGCATTTGAGGACATGCAATTCCTTTGTGATCCTCTTGAGACTAATTTTAGTTCTATATTCCTCTTTTAGGTATACTAGATGTGGTTCATTAACAGTGTCTCCCAACGAATGAGAAACAAGGTATATATGCTTCTCATTCCTCATTTAGGAGTCCCATAATGCGTATTTCTAGTGGTATTCATTGTCATGACCATTTTACTCATTAAAATTCTGTTTTAAGCATTTGAGGACATGCAATTCCTTTTGTGATCCTCTTGAGACTAATTTAGTTCTATATTCCTTTTTAGGTATACTAGATGTGGTTCATTAACAGTGTCTCCCAACGAATGAGAAACAAGGTATATATGCTTCTCATTCCTCATTTAGGAGTCCCATAATGCGTATTTCTAGTGGTATTCATTGTCATTACCATTTTTACTCAATAAAATTCTGTTTTAAGCATTTGAGGACATGCAATTCCTTTTGTGATCCTCTTGAGACTAATTTAGTTCTATATTCCTCTTTTAGGTATACTAGATGTGGTTCATTAACAGTGTCTCCCAACGAATGAGAAACAAGGTATATATGCTTCTCATTCCTCATTTAGGAGTCCCATAATGCGTATTTCTAGTGGTATTCATTGTCATTACCATTTTACTCAATAAAATTCTGTTTTAAGCATTTGAGGACATGCAATTCCTTTTGTGATCCTCTTGAGACTAATTTTAGTTCTATATTCCTTTTTAGGTATACTAGATGTGGTTCATTAACAGTGTCTCCCAACGAATGAGAAACAAGGTATATATGCTTCTCATTCCTCATTTAGGAGTCCCATAATGCGTATTTCTAGTGGTATTCATTGTCATTACCATTTTACTCATTAAAATTCGTTTTAAGCATTTGAGGACATGCAATTCCTTTTGTGATCCTCTTGAGACTAATTTTAGTTCTATATTCCTCTTTTAGGTATACTAGATGTGGTTCATTAACAGTGTCTCCCAACGAATGAGAAACAAGGTATATATGCTTCTCATTCCTCATTTAGGAGTCCCATAATGCGTATTTCTAGTGGTATTCATTGTCATGACCATTCTTACTCATTAAAATTCTGTTTTAAGCATTTGAGGACATGCAATTCCTTTGTGATCCTCTTGAGACTAATTTCAGTTCTATATTCCTTTTTACGTCTACTAGATGTGGTTCATTAACAGTGTCTCCCAACGAACGAGAAACAAGGTATATATGCTTCTCATTCCTCATTTAGGAGTCCCATAATGCGTATTTCTAGTGGTATTCATTGTCATTACCATTTTTACTCAATAAAATTCTGTTTTAAGCATTTGAGGACATGCAATTCCTTTTGTGATCCTCTTGAGACTAATTTTAGTTCTATATTCCTTTTTAGGTATACTAGATGTGGTTCATTAACAGTGTCTCCCAACGAACGAGAAACAAGGTATATATGCTTCTCATTCCTCATTTAGGAGTCCCATAATGCGTATTTCTAGTGGTATTCATTGTCATTACCATTTTTACTCAATAAAATTCTGTTTTAAGCATTTGAGGACATGCAATTCCTTTGTGATCCTCTTGAGACTAATTTTAGTTCTATATTCCTTTTTAGTTACTAGATGTGGTTCATTAACAGTGTCTCCCAACGAATGAGAAACAAGGTATATATGCTTCTCATTCCTCATTTAGGAGTCCCATAATGCGTATTTCTAGTGGTATTCATTGTCATGACCATTCTTACTCATTAAAATTCTGTTTTAAGCATTTGAGGACATGCAATTCCTTTTGTGATCCTCTTGAGACTAATTTTAGTTCTATATTCCTCTTTTAGGTATACTAGATGTGGTTCATTAACAGTGTCTCCCAACGAATGAGAAACAAGGTATATATGCTTCTCATTCCTCATTTAGGAGTCCCATAATGCGTATTTCTAGTGGTATTCATTGTCATTACCATTTTTACTCAATAAAATTCTGTTTTAAGCATTTGAGGACATGCAATTCCTTTTGTGATCCTCTTGAGACTAATTTAGTTCTATATTCCTCTTTTAGGTATACTAGATGTGGTTCATTAACAGTGTCTCCCAACGAATGAGAAACAAGGTATATATGCTTCTCATTCCTCATTTAGGAGTCCCATAATGCGTATTTCTAGTGGTATTCATTGTCATGACCATTCTTACTCATTAAAATTCTGTTTTAAGCATTTGAGGACATGCAATTCCTTTTGTGATCCTCTTGAGACTAATTTAGTTCTATATTCCTTTTTACGTCTACTAGATGTGGTTCATTAACAGTGTCTCCCAACGAACGAGAAACAAGGTATATATGCTTCTCATTCCTCATTTAGGAGTCCCATAATGCGTATTTCTAGTGGTATTCATTGTCATTACCATTTTTACTCAATAAAATTCTGTTTTAAGCATTTGAGGACATGCAATTCCTTTTGTGATCCTCTTGAGACTAATTTTAGTTCTATATTCCTCTTTTAGGTATACTAGATGTGGTTCATTAACAGTGTCTCCCAACGAATGAGAAACAAGGTATATATGCTTCTCATTCCTCATTTAGGAGTCCCATAATGCGTATTTCTAGTGGTATTCATTGTCATTACCATTTTACTCATTAAAATTCTGTTTTAAGCATTTGAGGACATGCAATTCCTTTTGTGATCCTCTTGAGACTAATTTTAGTTCTATATTCCTTTTTAGGTATACTAGATGTGGTTCATTAACAGTGTCTCCCAACGAACGAGAAACAAGGTATATATGCTTCTCATTCCTCATTTAGGAGTCCCATAATGCGTATTTCTAGTGGTATTCATTGTCATTACCATTTTACTCAATAAAATTCTGTTTTAAGCATTTGAGGACATGCAATTCCTTTTGTGATCCTCTTGAGACTAATTTCAGTTCTATATTCCTTTTTAGGTCTACTAGATGTGGTTCATTAACAGTGTCTCCCAACGAATGAGAAACAAGGTATATATGCTTCTCATTCCTCATTTAGGAGTCCCATAATGCGTATTTCTAGTGGTATTCATTGTCATGACCATTTTACTCATAAAATTCGTTTTAAGCATTTGAGGACATGCAATTCCTTTTGTGATCCTCTTGAGACTAATTTTAGTTCTATATTCCTCTTTTAGGTATACTAGATGTGGTTCATTAACAGTGTCTCCCAACGAATGAGAAACAAGGTATATATGCTTCTCATTCCTCATTTAGGAGTCCCATAATGCGTATTTCTAGTGGTATTCATTGTCATGACCATTTTTACTCATAAAATTCTGTTTTAAGCATTTGAGGACATGCAATTCCTTTTGTGATCCTCTTGAGACTAATTTTAGTTCTATATTCCTTTTTAGGTATACTAGATGTGGTTCATTAACAGTGTCTCCCAACGAACGAGAAACAAGGTATATATGCTTCTCATTCCTCATTTAGGAGTCCCATAATGCGTATTTCTAGTGGTATTCATTGTCATTACCATTTTTACTCAATAAAATTCTGTTTTAAGCATTTGAGGACATGCAATTCCTTTTGTGATCCTCTTGAGACTAATTTAGTTCTATATTCCTTTTTACGTATACTAGATGTGGTTCATTAACAGTGTCTCCCAACGAATGAGAAACAAGGTATATATGCTTCTCATTCCTCATTTAGGAGTCCCATAATGCGTATTTCTAGTGGTATTCATTGTCATGACCATTCTTACTCATTAAAATTCGGTTTTAAGCATTTGAGGACATGCAATTCCTTTTGTGATCCTCTTGAGACTAATTTTAGTTCTATATTCCTCTTTTAGGTATACTAGATGTGGTTCATTAACAGTGTCTCCCAACGAATGAGAAACAAGGTATATATGCTTCTCATTCCTCATTTAGGAGTCCCATAATGCGTATTTCTAGTGGTATTCATTGTCATGACCATTTTTACTCATTAAAATTCTGTTTTAAGCATTTGAGGACATGCAATTCCTTTTGTGATCCTCTTGAGACTAATTTAGTTCTATATTCCTTTTTAGGTATACTAGATGTGGTTCATTAACAGTGTCTCCCAACGAATGAGAAACAAGGTATATATGCTTCTCATTCCTCATTTAGGAGTCCCATAATGCGTATTTCTAGTGGTATTCATTGTCATTACCATTTTACTCAATAAAATTCTGTTTTAAGCATTTGAGGACATGCAATTCCTTTTGTGATCCTCTTGAGACTAATTTTAGTTCTATATTCCTTTTTAGGTATACTAGATGTGGTTCATTAACAGTGTCTCCCAACGAATGAGAAACAAGGTATATATGCTTCTCATTCCTCATTTAGGAGTCCCATAATGCGTATTTCTAGTGGTATTCATTGTCATGACCATTTTACTCATAAAATTCTGTTTTAAGCATTTGAGGACATGCAATTCCTTTTGTGATCCTCTTGAGACTAATTTTAGTTCTATATTCCTTTTTAGTATACTAGATGTGGTTCATTAACAGTGTCTCCCAACGAATGAGAAACAAGGTATATATGCTTCTCATTCCTCATTTAGGAGTCCCATAATGCGTATTTCTAGTGGTATTCATTGTCATTACCATTTTTACTCAATAAAATTCTGTTTTAAGCATTTGAGGACATGCAATTCCTTTTGTGATCCTCTTGAGACTAATTTTAGTTCTATATTCCTTTTTAGTCTACTAGATGTGGTTCATTAACAGTGTCTCCCAACGAATGAGAAACAAGGTATATATGCTTCTCATTCCTCATTTAGGAGTCCCATAATGCGTATTTCTAGTGGTATTCATTGTCATGACCATTTTACTCATAAAATTCGGTTTTAAGCATTTGAGGACATGCAATTCCTTTTGTGATCCTCTTGAGACTAATTTTAGTTCTATATTCCTTTTTAGGTATACTAGATGTGGTTCATTAACAGTGTCTCCCAACGAATGAGAAACAAGGTATATATGCTTCTCATTCCTCATTTAGGAGTCCCATAATGCGTATTTCTAGTGGTATTCATTGTCATGACCATTTTTACTCATAAAATTCTGTTTTAAGCATTTGAGGACATGCAATTCCTTTTGTGATCCTCTTGAGACTAATTTTAGTTCTATATTCCTCTTTTAGGTATACTAGATGTGGTTCATTAACAGTGTCTCCCAACGAATGAGAAACAAGGTATATATGCTTCTCATTCCTCATTTAGGAGTCCCATAATGCGTATTTCTAGTGGTATTCATTGTCATGACCATTTTACTCATAAAATTCTGTTTTAAGCATTTGAGGACATGCAATTCCTTTGTGATCCTCTTGAGACTAATTTCAGTTCTATATTCCTTTTTACGTCTACTAGATGTGGTTCATTAACAGTGTCTCCCAACGAATGAGAAACAAGGTATATATGCTTCTCATTCCTCATTTAGGAGTCCCATAATGCGTATTTCTAGTGGTATTCATTGTCATTACCATTTTTACTCAATAAAATTCTGTTTTAAGCATTTGAGGACATGCAATTCCTTTTGTGATCCTCTTGAGACTAATTTTAGTTCTATATTCCTTTTTAGTATACTAGATGTGGTTCATTAACAGTGTCTCCCAACGAATGAGAAACAAGGTATATATGCTTCTCATTCCTCATTTAGGAGTCCCATAATGCGTATTTCTAGTGGTATTCATTGTCATGACCATTCTTACTCATTAAAATTCGGTTTTAAGCATTTGAGGACATGCAATTCCTTTTGTGATCCTCTTGAGACTAATTTTAGTTCTATATTCCTTTTTAGGTATACTAGATGTGGTTCATTAACAGTGTCTCCCAACGAATGAGAAACAAGGTATATATGCTTCTCATTCCTCATTTAGGAGTCCCATAATGCGTATTTCTAGTGGTATTCATTGTCATGACCATTTTACTCATTAAAATTCTGTTTTAAGCATTTGAGGACATGCAATTCCTTTTGTGATCCTCTTGAGACTAATTTTAGTTCTATATTCCTCTTTTAGGTATACTAGATGTGGTTCATTAACAGTGTCTCCCAACGAATGAGAAACAAGGTATATATGCTTCTCATTCCTCATTTAGGAGTCCCATAATGCGTATTTCTAGTGGTATTCATTGTCATGACCATTCTTACTCATTAAAATTCGGTTTTAAGCATTTGAGGACATGCAATTCCTTTTGTGATCCTCTTGAGACTAATTTCAGTTCTATATTCCTTTTTTACGTCTACTAGATGTGGTTCATTAACAGTGTCTCCCAACGAACGAGAAACAAGGTATATATGCTTCTCATTCCTCATTTAGGAGTCCCATAATGCGTATTTCTAGTGGTATTCATTGTCATGACCATTTTACTCAATAAAATTCTGTTTTAAGCATTTGAGGACATGCAATTCCTTTTGTGATCCTCTTGAGACTAATTTCAGTTCTATATTCCTTTTTTAGGTATACTAGATGTGGTTCATTAACAGTGTCTCCCAACGAATGAGAAACAAGGTATATATGCTTCTCATTCCTCATTTAGGAGTCCCATAATGCGTATTTCTAGTGGTATTCATTGTCATGACCATTTTTACTCATAAAATTCTGTTTTAAGCATTTGAGGACATGCAATTCCTTTTGTGATCCTCTTGAGACTAATTTCAGTTCTATATTCCTTTTTTACGTCTACTAGATGTGGTTCATTAACAGTGTCTCCCAACGAATGAGAAACAAGGTATATATGCTTCTCATTCCTCATTTAGGAGTCCCATAATGCGTATTTCTAGTGGTATTCATTGTCATACCATTTTTACTCAATAAAATTCTGTTTTAAGCATTTGAGGACATGCAATTCCTTTTGTGATCCTCTTGAGACTAATTTTAGTTCTATATTCCTCTTTTAGGTATACTAGATGTGGTTCATTAACAGTGTCTCCCAACGAACGAGAAACAAGGTATATATGCTTCTCATTCCTCATTTAGGAGTCCCATAATGCGTATTTCTAGTGGTATTCATTGTCATGACCATTTTACTCATAAAATTCGTTTTAAGCATTTGAGGACATGCAATTCCTTTTGTGATCCTCTTGAGACTAATTTAGTTCTATATTCCTTTTTACGTCTACTAGATGTGGTTCATTAACAGTGTCTCCCAACGAATGAGAAACAAGGTATATATGCTTCTCATTCCTCATTTAGGAGTCCCATAATGCGTATTTCTAGTGGTATTCATTGTCATGACCATTTTTACTCATTAAAATTCTGTTTTAAGCATTTGAGGACATGCAATTCCTTTTGTGATCCTCTTGAGACTAATTTAGTTCTATATTCCTTTTTAGTATACTAGATGTGGTTCATTAACAGTGTCTCCCAACGAATGAGAAACAAGGTATATATGCTTCTCATTCCTCATTTAGGAGTCCCATAATGCGTATTTCTAGTGGTATTCATTGTCATGACCATTTTACTCATTAAAATTCTGTTTTAAGCATTTGAGGACATGCAATTCCTTTTGTGATCCTCTTGAGACTAATTTTAGTTCTATATTCCTCTTTTAGGTTACTAGATGTGGTTCATTAACAGTGTCTCCCAACGAATGAGAAACAAGGTATATATGCTTCTCATTCCTCATTTAGGAGTCCCATAATGCGTATTTCTAGTGGTATTCATTGTCATGACCATTCTTACTCATTAAAATTCTGTTTTAAGCATTTGAGGACATGCAATTCCTTTTGTGATCCTCTTGAGACTAATTTTAGTTCTATATTCCTTTTTTACGTATACTAGATGTGGTTCATTAACAGTGTCTCCCAACGAATGAGAAACAAGGTATATATGCTTCTCATTCCTCATTTAGGAGTCCCATAATGCGTATTTCTAGTGGTATTCATTGTCATTACCATTTTTACTCAATAAAATTCTGTTTTAAGCATTTGAGGACATGCAATTCCTTTTGTGATCCTCTTGAGACTAATTTTAGTTCTATATTCCTTTTTAGGTATACTAGATGTGGTTCATTAACAGTGTCTCCCAACGAATGAGAAACAAGGTATATATGCTTCTCATTCCTCATTTAGGAGTCCCATAATGCGTATTTCTAGTGGTATTCATTGTCATGACCATTTTACTCAATAAAATTCTGTTTTAAGCATTTGAGGACATGCAATTCCTTTGTGATCCTCTTGAGACTAATTTTAGTTCTATATTCCTCTTTTAGGTATACTAGATGTGGTTCATTAACAGTGTCTCCCAACGAACGAGAAACAAGGTATATATGCTTCTCATTCCTCATTTAGGAGTCCCATAATGCGTATTTCTAGTGGTATTCATTGTCATGACCATTTTACTCATAAAATTCGTTTTAAGCATTTGAGGACATGCAATTCCTTTTGTGATCCTCTTGAGACTAATTTAGTTCTATATTCCTTTTTAGGTATACTAGATGTGGTTCATTAACAGTGTCTCCCAACGAATGAGAAACAAGGTATATATGCTTCTCATTCCTCATTTAGGAGTCCCATAATGCGTATTTCTAGTGGTATTCATTGTCATGACCATTTTACTCAATAAAATTCTGTTTTAAGCATTTGAGGACATGCAATTCCTTTTGTGATCCTCTTGAGACTAATTTAGTTCTATATTCCTTTTTACGTCTACTAGATGTGGTTCATTAACAGTGTCTCCCAACGAATGAGAAACAAGGTATATATGCTTCTCATTCCTCATTTAGGAGTCCCATAATGCGTATTTCTAGTGGTATTCATTGTCATTACCATTTTTACTCAATAAAATTCGTTTTAAGCATTTGAGGACATGCAATTCCTTTTGTGATCCTCTTGAGACTAATTTCAGTTCTATATTCCTTTTTAGTCTACTAGATGTGGTTCATTAACAGTGTCTCCCAACGAACGAGAAACAAGGTATATATGCTTCTCATTCCTCATTTAGGAGTCCCATAATGCGTATTTCTAGTGGTATTCATTGTCATGACCATTCTTACTCATTAAAATTCGGTTTTAAGCATTTGAGGACATGCAATTCCTTTTGTGATCCTCTTGAGACTAATTTTAGTTCTATATTCCTTTTTAGTATACTAGATGTGGTTCATTAACAGTGTCTCCCAACGAATGAGAAACAAGGTATATATGCTTCTCATTCCTCATTTAGGAGTCCCATAATGCGTATTTCTAGTGGTATTCATTGTCATGACCATTTTTACTCAATAAAATTCTGTTTTAAGCATTTGAGGACATGCAATTCCTTTTGTGATCCTCTTGAGACTAATTTCAGTTCTATATTCCTTTTTACGTCTACTAGATGTGGTTCATTAACAGTGTCTCCCAACGAATGAGAAACAAGGTATATATGCTTCTCATTCCTCATTTAGGAGTCCCATAATGCGTATTTCTAGTGGTATTCATTGTCATGACCATTCTTACTCATAAAATTCGTTTTAAGCATTTGAGGACATGCAATTCCTTTTGTGATCCTCTTGAGACTAATTTAGTTCTATATTCCTCTTTTAGTATACTAGATGTGGTTCATTAACAGTGTCTCCCAACGAACGAGAAACAAGGTATATATGCTTCTCATTCCTCATTTAGGAGTCCCATAATGCGTATTTCTAGTGGTATTCATTGTCATTACCATTTTACTCAATAAAATTCTGTTTTAAGCATTTGAGGACATGCAATTCCTTTTGTGATCCTCTTGAGACTAATTTTAGTTCTATATTCCTTTTTAGTATACTAGATGTGGTTCATTAACAGTGTCTCCCAACGAACGAGAAACAAGGTATATATGCTTCTCATTCCTCATTTAGGAGTCCCATAATGCGTATTTCTAGTGGTATTCATTGTCATTACCATTTTACTCATAAAATTCTGTTTTAAGCATTTGAGGACATGCAATTCCTTTTGTGATCCTCTTGAGACTAATTTCAGTTCTATATTCCTTTTTAGGTCTACTAGATGTGGTTCATTAACAGTGTCTCCCAACGAATGAGAAACAAGGTATATATGCTTCTCATTCCTCATTTAGGAGTCCCATAATGCGTATTTCTAGTGGTATTCATTGTCATTACCATTTTACTCAATAAAATTCTGTTTTAAGCATTTGAGGACATGCAATTCCTTTTGTGATCCTCTTGAGACTAATTTTAGTTCTATATTCCTCTTTTAGGTATACTAGATGTGGTTCATTAACAGTGTCTCCCAACGAATGAGAAACAAGGTATATATGCTTCTCATTCCTCATTTAGGAGTCCCATAATGCGTATTTCTAGTGGTATTCATTGTCATGACCATTTTTACTCAATAAAATTCTGTTTTAAGCATTTGAGGACATGCAATTCCTTTTGTGATCCTCTTGAGACTAATTTAGTTCTATATTCCTTTTTAGGTATACTAGATGTGGTTCATTAACAGTGTCTCCCAACGAATGAGAAACAAGGTATATATGCTTCTCATTCCTCATTTAGGAGTCCCATAATGCGTATTTCTAGTGGTATTCATTGTCATGACCATTTTTACTCAATAAAATTCTGTTTTAAGCATTTGAGGACATGCAATTCCTTTTGTGATCCTCTTGAGACTAATTTCAGTTCTATATTCCTTTTTACGTCTACTAGATGTGGTTCATTAACAGTGTCTCCCAACGAACGAGAAACAAGGTATATATGCTTCTCATTCCTCATTTAGGAGTCCCATAATGCGTATTTCTAGTGGTATTCATTGTCATTACCATTTTTACTCAATAAAATTCTGTTTTAAGCATTTGAGGACATGCAATTCCTTTTGTGATCCTCTTGAGACTAATTTTAGTTCTATATTCCTTTTTAGTATACTAGATGTGGTTCATTAACAGTGTCTCCCAACGAATGAGAAACAAGGTATATATGCTTCTCATTCCTCATTTAGGAGTCCCATAATGCGTATTTCTAGTGGTATTCATTGTCATGACCATTTTACTCATAAAATTCTGTTTTAAGCATTTGAGGACATGCAATTCCTTTTGTGATCCTCTTGAGACTAATTTCAGTTCTATATTCCTTTTTACGTTACTAGATGTGGTTCATTAACAGTGTCTCCCAACGAATGAGAAACAAGGTATATATGCTTCTCATTCCTCATTTAGGAGTCCCATAATGCGTATTTCTAGTGGTATTCATTGTCATACCATTTTTACTCAATAAAATTCTGTTTTAAGCATTTGAGGACATGCAATTCCTTTTGTGATCCTCTTGAGACTAATTTAGTTCTATATTCCTTTTTAGTATACTAGATGTGGTTCATTAACAGTGTCTCCCAACGAATGAGAAACAAGGTATATATGCTTCTCATTCCTCATTTAGGAGTCCCATAATGCGTATTTCTAGTGGTATTCATTGTCATACCATTTTTACTCAATAAAATTCTGTTTTAAGCATTTGAGGACATGCAATTCCTTTTGTGATCCTCTTGAGACTAATTTAGTTCTATATTCCTTTTTAGTATACTAGATGTGGTTCATTAACAGTGTCTCCCAACGAACGAGAAACAAGGTATATATGCTTCTCATTCCTCATTTAGGAGTCCCATAATGCGTATTTCTAGTGGTATTCATTGTCATTACCATTTTACTCAATAAAATTCTGTTTTAAGCATTTGAGGACATGCAATTCCTTTTGTGATCCTCTTGAGACTAATTTAGTTCTATATTCCTTTTTAGTATACTAGATGTGGTTCATTAACAGTGTCTCCCAACGAATGAGAAACAAGGTATATATGCTTCTCATTCCTCATTTAGGAGTCCCATAATGCGTATTTCTAGTGGTATTCATTGTCATGACCATTTTACTCAATAAAATTCTGTTTTAAGCATTTGAGGACATGCAATTCCTTTTGTGATCCTCTTGAGACTAATTTAGTTCTATATTCCTTTTTAGTATACTAGATGTGGTTCATTAACAGTGTCTCCCAACGAACGAGAAACAAGGTATATATGCTTCTCATTCCTCATTTAGGAGTCCCATAATGCGTATTTCTAGTGGTATTCATTGTCATGACCATTTTACTCAATAAAATTCGGTTTTAAGCATTTGAGGACATGCAATTCCTTTTGTGATCCTCTTGAGACTAATTTAGTTCTATATTCCTTTTTAGGTATACTAGATGTGGTTCATTAACAGTGTCTCCCAACGAATGAGAAACAAGGTATATATGCTTCTCATTCCTCATTTAGGAGTCCCATAATGCGTATTTCTAGTGGTATTCATTGTCATGACCATTTTTACTCAATAAAATTCTGTTTTAAGCATTTGAGGACATGCAATTCCTTTTGTGATCCTCTTGAGACTAATTTCAGTTCTATATTCCTTTTTACGTATACTAGATGTGGTTCATTAACAGTGTCTCCCAACGAATGAGAAACAAGGTATATATGCTTCTCATTCCTCATTTAGGAGTCCCATAATGCGTATTTCTAGTGGTATTCATTGTCATTACCATTTTACTCAATAAAATTCTGTTTTAAGCATTTGAGGACATGCAATTCCTTTTGTGATCCTCTTGAGACTAATTTCAGTTCTATATTCCTTTTTACGTCTACTAGATGTGGTTCATTAACAGTGTCTCCCAACGAACGAGAAACAAGGTATATATGCTTCTCATTCCTCATTTAGGAGTCCCATAATGCGTATTTCTAGTGGTATTCATTGTCATTACCATTTTTACTCAATAAAATTCTGTTTTAAGCATTTGAGGACATGCAATTCCTTTTGTGATCCTCTTGAGACTAATTTTAGTTCTATATTCCTTTTTAGGTATACTAGATGTGGTTCATTAACAGTGTCTCCCAACGAATGAGAAACAAGGTATATATGCTTCTCATTCCTCATTTAGGAGTCCCATAATGCGTATTTCTAGTGGTATTCATTGTCATGACCATTCTTACTCATTAAAATTCGGTTTTAAGCATTTGAGGACATGCAATTCCTTTTGTGATCCTCTTGAGACTAATTTAGTTCTATATTCCTTTTTACGTTACTAGATGTGGTTCATTAACAGTGTCTCCCAACGAATGAGAAACAAGGTATATATGCTTCTCATTCCTCATTTAGGAGTCCCATAATGCGTATTTCTAGTGGTATTCATTGTCATGACCATTTTACTCAATAAAATTCTGTTTTAAGCATTTGAGGACATGCAATTCCTTTTGTGATCCTCTTGAGACTAATTTCAGTTCTATATTCCTTTTTAGTATACTAGATGTGGTTCATTAACAGTGTCTCCCAACGAATGAGAAACAAGGTATATATGCTTCTCATTCCTCATTTAGGAGTCCCATAATGCGTATTTCTAGTGGTATTCATTGTCATGACCATTTTACTCAATAAAATTCTGTTTTAAGCATTTGAGGACATGCAATTCCTTTTGTGATCCTCTTGAGACTAATTTTAGTTCTATATTCCTCTTTTAGGTATACTAGATGTGGTTCATTAACAGTGTCTCCCAACGAATGAGAAACAAGGTATATATGCTTCTCATTCCTCATTTAGGAGTCCCATAATGCGTATTTCTAGTGGTATTCATTGTCATGACCATTTTTACTCATAAAATTCTGTTTTAAGCATTTGAGGACATGCAATTCCTTTTGTGATCCTCTTGAGACTAATTTCAGTTCTATATTCCTTTTTACGTCTACTAGATGTGGTTCATTAACAGTGTCTCCCAACGAATGAGAAACAAGGTATATATGCTTCTCATTCCTCATTTAGGAGTCCCATAATGCGTATTTCTAGTGGTATTCATTGTCATTACCATTTTTACTCAATAAAATTCTGTTTTAAGCATTTGAGGACATGCAATTCCTTTTGTGATCCTCTTGAGACTAATTTAGTTCTATATTCCTTTTTACGTTACTAGATGTGGTTCATTAACAGTGTCTCCCAACGAATGAGAAACAAGGTATATATGCTTCTCATTCCTCATTTAGGAGTCCCATAATGCGTATTTCTAGTGGTATTCATTGTCATGACCATTTTACTCATTAAAATTCGTTTTAAGCATTTGAGGACATGCAATTCCTTTTGTGATCCTCTTGAGACTAATTTAGTTCTATATTCCTTTTTAGTATACTAGATGTGGTTCATTAACAGTGTCTCCCAACGAACGAGAAACAAGGTATATATGCTTCTCATTCCTCATTTAGGAGTCCCATAATGCGTATTTCTAGTGGTATTCATTGTCATGACCATTTTACTCAATAAAATTCTGTTTTAAGCATTTGAGGACATGCAATTCCTTTTGTGATCCTCTTGAGACTAATTTCAGTTCTATATTCCTTTTTTACGTCTACTAGATGTGGTTCATTAACAGTGTCTCCCAACGAATGAGAAACAAGGTATATATGCTTCTCATTCCTCATTTAGGAGTCCCATAATGCGTATTTCTAGTGGTATTCATTGTCATGACCATTTTACTCAATAAAATTCTGTTTTAAGCATTTGAGGACATGCAATTCCTTTTGTGATCCTCTTGAGACTAATTTTAGTTCTATATTCCTCTTTTAGGTATACTAGATGTGGTTCATTAACAGTGTCTCCCAACGAATGAGAAACAAGGTATATATGCTTCTCATTCCTCATTTAGGAGTCCCATAATGCGTATTTCTAGTGGTATTCATTGTCATGACCATTTTTACTCAATAAAATTCTGTTTTAAGCATTTGAGGACATGCAATTCCTTTTGTGATCCTCTTGAGACTAATTTCAGTTCTATATTCCTTTTTACGTATACTAGATGTGGTTCATTAACAGTGTCTCCCAACGAATGAGAAACAAGGTATATATGCTTCTCATTCCTCATTTAGGAGTCCCATAATGCGTATTTCTAGTGGTATTCATTGTCATTACCATTTTTACTCAATAAAATTCTGTTTTAAGCATTTGAGGACATGCAATTCCTTTTGTGATCCTCTTGAGACTAATTTCAGTTCTATATTCCTTTTTACGTCTACTAGATGTGGTTCATTAACAGTGTCTCCCAACGAATGAGAAACAAGGTATATATGCTTCTCATTCCTCATTTAGGAGTCCCATAATGCGTATTTCTAGTGGTATTCATTGTCATGACCATTTTACTCATTAAAATTCTGTTTTAAGCATTTGAGGACATGCAATTCCTTTTGTGATCCTCTTGAGACTAATTTAGTTCTATATTCCTTTTTAGGTATACTAGATGTGGTTCATTAACAGTGTCTCCCAACGAATGAGAAACAAGGTATATATGCTTCTCATTCCTCATTTAGGAGTCCCATAATGCGTATTTCTAGTGGTATTCATTGTCATGACCATTCTTACTCATAAAATTCGTTTTAAGCATTTGAGGACATGCAATTCCTTTTGTGATCCTCTTGAGACTAATTTCAGTTCTATATTCCTTTTTACGTCTACTAGATGTGGTTCATTAACAGTGTCTCCCAACGAACGAGAAACAAGGTATATATGCTTCTCATTCCTCATTTAGGAGTCCCATAATGCGTATTTCTAGTGGTATTCATTGTCATTACCATTTTTACTCAATAAAATTCTGTTTTAAGCATTTGAGGACATGCAATTCCTTTTGTGATCCTCTTGAGACTAATTTCAGTTCTATATTCCTTTTTACGTCTACTAGATGTGGTTCATTAACAGTGTCTCCCAACGAATGAGAAACAAGGTATATATGCTTCTCATTCCTCATTTAGGAGTCCCATAATGCGTATTTCTAGTGGTATTCATTGTCATGACCATTCTTACTCATTAAAATTCGGTTTTAAGCATTTGAGGACATGCAATTCCTTTTGTGATCCTCTTGAGACTAATTTTAGTTCTATATTCCTTTTTAGTCTACTAGATGTGGTTCATTAACAGTGTCTCCCAACGAACGAGAAACAAGGTATATATGCTTCTCATTCCTCATTTAGGAGTCCCATAATGCGTATTTCTAGTGGTATTCATTGTCATGACCATTTTTACTCAATAAAATTCGTTTTAAGCATTTGAGGACATGCAATTCCTTTTGTGATCCTCTTGAGACTAATTTAGTTCTATATTCCTCTTTTAGGTATACTAGATGTGGTTCATTAACAGTGTCTCCCAACGAATGAGAAACAAGGTATATATGCTTCTCATTCCTCATTTAGGAGTCCCATAATGCGTATTTCTAGTGGTATTCATTGTCATACCATTTTTACTCAATAAAATTCGTTTTAAGCATTTGAGGACATGCAATTCCTTTTGTGATCCTCTTGAGACTAATTTAGTTCTATATTCCTTTTTACGTTACTAGATGTGGTTCATTAACAGTGTCTCCCAACGAATGAGAAACAAGGTATATATGCTTCTCATTCCTCATTTAGGAGTCCCATAATGCGTATTTCTAGTGGTATTCATTGTCATACCATTTTTACTCAATAAAATTCTGTTTTAAGCATTTGAGGACATGCAATTCCTTTGTGATCCTCTTGAGACTAATTTTAGTTCTATATTCCTTTTTACGTATACTAGATGTGGTTCATTAACAGTGTCTCCCAACGAATGAGAAACAAGGTATATATGCTTCTCATTCCTCATTTAGGAGTCCCATAATGCGTATTTCTAGTGGTATTCATTGTCATTACCATTTTTACTCAATAAAATTCTGTTTTAAGCATTTGAGGACATGCAATTCCTTTTGTGATCCTCTTGAGACTAATTTTAGTTCTATATTCCTTTTTAGTATACTAGATGTGGTTCATTAACAGTGTCTCCCAACGAATGAGAAACAAGGTATATATGCTTCTCATTCCTCATTTAGGAGTCCCATAATGCGTATTTCTAGTGGTATTCATTGTCATGACCATTCTTACTCATAAAATTCGGTTTTAAGCATTTGAGGACATGCAATTCCTTTTGTGATCCTCTTGAGACTAATTTCAGTTCTATATTCCTTTTTAGTCTACTAGATGTGGTTCATTAACAGTGTCTCCCAACGAATGAGAAACAAGGTATATATGCTTCTCATTCCTCATTTAGGAGTCCCATAATGCGTATTTCTAGTGGTATTCATTGTCATTACCATTTTTACTCAATAAAATTCTGTTTTAAGCATTTGAGGACATGCAATTCCTTTGTGATCCTCTTGAGACTAATTTTAGTTCTATATTCCTTTTTAGTTACTAGATGTGGTTCATTAACAGTGTCTCCCAACGAACGAGAAACAAGGTATATATGCTTCTCATTCCTCATTTAGGAGTCCCATAATGCGTATTTCTAGTGGTATTCATTGTCATGACCATTTTACTCAATAAAATTCTGTTTTAAGCATTTGAGGACATGCAATTCCTTTTGTGATCCTCTTGAGACTAATTTCAGTTCTATATTCCTTTTTACGTCTACTAGATGTGGTTCATTAACAGTGTCTCCCAACGAACGAGAAACAAGGTATATATGCTTCTCATTCCTCATTTAGGAGTCCCATAATGCGTATTTCTAGTGGTATTCATTGTCATTACCATTTTTACTCAATAAAATTCTGTTTTAAGCATTTGAGGACATGCAATTCCTTTTGTGATCCTCTTGAGACTAATTTCAGTTCTATATTCCTTTTTACGTCTACTAGATGTGGTTCATTAACAGTGTCTCCCAACGAATGAGAAACAAGGTATATATGCTTCTCATTCCTCATTTAGGAGTCCCATAATGCGTATTTCTAGTGGTATTCATTGTCATGACCATTTTACTCAATAAAATTCTGGTTTTAAGCATTTGAGGACATGCAATTCCTTTTGTGATCCTCTTGAGACTAATTTAGTTCTATATTCCTTTTTAGGTATACTAGATGTGGTTCATTAACAGTGTCTCCCAACGAACGAGAAACAAGGTATATATGCTTCTCATTCCTCATTTAGGAGTCCCATAATGCGTATTTCTAGTGGTATTCATTGTCATACCATTTTTACTCATAAAATTCTGTTTTAAGCATTTGAGGACATGCAATTCCTTTTGTGATCCTCTTGAGACTAATTTCAGTTCTATATTCCTTTTTACGTATACTAGATGTGGTTCATTAACAGTGTCTCCCAACGAATGAGAAACAAGGTATATATGCTTCTCATTCCTCATTTAGGAGTCCCATAATGCGTATTTCTAGTGGTATTCATTGTCATGACCATTCTTACTCATTAAAATTCGGTTTTAAGCATTTGAGGACATGCAATTCCTTTTGTGATCTCTTGAGACTATTTTAGTTCTATATTCCTCTTTTAGGTATACTAGATGTGGTTCATTAACAGTGTCTCCCAACGAATGAGAAACAAGGTATATATGCTTCTCATTCCTCATTTAGGAGTCCCATAATGCGTATTTCTAGTGGTATTCATTGTCATGACCATTCTTACTCAATAAAATTCGGTTTTAAGCATTTGAGGACATGCAATTCCTTTTGTGATCCTCTTGAGACTAATTTTAGTTCTATATTCCTCTTTTAGGTATACTAGATGTGGTTCATTAACAGTGTCTCCCAACGAATGAGAAACAAGGTATATATGCTTCTCATTCCTCATTTAGGAGTCCCATAATGCGTATTTCTAGTGGTATTCATTGTCATGACCATTCTTACTCATTAAAATTCGGTTTTAAGCATTTGAGGACATGCAATTCCTTTTGTGATCCTCTTGAGACTATTTTAGTTCTATATTCCTTTTTAGTATACTAGATGTGGTTCATTAACAGTGTCTCCCAACGAATGAGAAACAAGGTATATATGCTTCTCATTCCTCATTTAGGAGTCCCATAATGCGTATTTCTAGTGGTATTCATTGTCATGACCATTCTTACTCATTAAAATTCTGTTTTAAGCATTTGAGGACATGCAATTCCTTTTGTGATCCTCTTGAGACTAATTTCAGTTCTATATTCCTTTTTACGTCTACTAGATGTGGTTCATTAACAGTGTCTCCAACGAATGAGAAACAAGGTATATATGCTTCTCATTCCTCATTTAGGAGTCCCATAATGCGTATTTCTAGTGGTATTCATTGTCATGACCATTTTACTCAATAAAATTCTGTTTTAAGCATTTGAGGACATGCAATTCCTTTTGTGATCCTCTTGAGACTAATTTTAGTTCTATATTCCTCTTTTAGGTATACTAGATGTGGTTCATTAACAGTGTCTCCCAACGAACGAGAAACAAGTATATATGCTTCTCATTCCTCATTTAGGAGTCCCATAATGCGTATTTCTAGTGGTATTCATTGTCATACCATTCTTACTCAATAAAATTCGGTTTTAAGCATTTGAGGACATGCAATTCCTTTTGTGATCCTCTTGAGACTAATTTCAGTTCTATATTCCTTTTTTACGTCTACTAGATGTGGTTCATTAACAGTGTCTCCCAACGAACGAGAAACAAGGTATATATGCTTCTCATTCCTCATTTAGGAGTCCCATAATGCGTATTTCTAGTGGTATTCATTGTCATTACCATTTTACTCAATAAAATTCTGTTTTAAGCATTTGAGGACATGCAATTCCTTTTGTGATCCTCTTGAGACTAATTTCAGTTCTATATTCCTTTTTACGTCTACTAGATGTGGTTCATTAACAGTGTCTCCAACGAATGAGAAACAAGGTATATATGCTTCTCATTCCTCATTTAGGAGTCCCATAATGCGTATTTCTAGTGTATTCATTGTCATACCATTTTTACTCAATAAAATTCTGTTTTAAGCATTTGAGGACATGCAATTCCTTTTGTGATCCTCTTGAGACTAATTTTAGTTCTATATTCCTCTTTTAGGTATATTAGATGTGGTTCATTAAAGTGTCTCCCAACGAATGAGAAACAAGTATATATGCTTCTCATTCCTCATTTAGGAGTCCCATAATGCGTATTTCTAGTGGTATTCATTGTCATGACCATTTTACTCAATAAAATTCGTTTTAAGCATTTGAGGACATGCAATTCCTTTGTGATCCTCTTGAGACTAATTTCAGTTCTATATTCCTTTTTACGTCTACTAGATGTGGTTCATTAACAGTGTCTCCCAACGAACGAGAAACAAGGTATATATGCTTCTCATTCCTCATTTAGGAGTCCCATAATGCGTATTTCTAGTGGTATTCATTGTCATTACCATTTTTACTCAATAAAATTCTGTTTTAAGCATTTGAGGACATGCAATTCCTTTTGTGATACTCTTGAGACTAATTTCAGTTCTATATTCCTTTTTTACGTCTACTAGATGTGGTTCATTAACAGTGTCTCCCAACGAACGAGAAACAAGGTATATATGCTTCTCATTCCTCATTTAGGAGTCCCATAATGCGTATTTCTAGTGGTATTCATTGTCATGACCATTCTTACTCATTAAAATTCGGTTTAAGCATTTGAGGACATGCAATTCCTTTTGTGATCCTCTTGAGACTAATTTTAGTTCTATATTCCTCTTTTAGGTATACTAGATGTGGTTCATTAACAGTGTCTCCCAACGAACGAGAAACAAGGTATATATGCTTCTCATTCCTCATTTAGGAGTCCCATAATGCGTATTTCTAGTGGTATCATTGTCATACCATTTTACTCAATAAAATTCTGTTTTAAGCATTTGAGGACATGCAATTCCTTTTGTGATCCTCTTGAGACTAATTTCAGTTCTATATTCCTTTTTACGTTACTAGATGTGGTTCATTAACAGTGTCTCCCAACGAATGAGAAACAAGGTATATATGCTTCTCATTCCTCATTTAGGAGTCCCATAATGCGTATTTCTAGTGGTATTCATTGTCATGACCATTCTTACTCAATAAAATTCGGTTTTAAGCATTTGAGGACATGCAATTCCTTTTGTGATCCTCTTGAGACTAATTTCAGTTCTATATTCCTTTTTACGTTACTAGATGTGGTTCATTAACAGTGTCTCCCAACGAATGAGAAACAAGGTATATATGCTTCTCATTCCTCATTTAGGAGTCCCATAATGCGTATTTCTAGTGGTATTCATTGTCATACCATTCTTACTCAATTAAATTCGTTTTAAGCATTTGAGGACATGCAATTCCTTTTGTGATCCTCTTGAGACTAATTTCAGTTCTATATTCCTTTTTAGTATACTAGATGTGGTTCATTAACAGTGTCTCCCAACGAATGAGAAACAAGGTATATATGCTTCTCATTCCTCATTTAGGAGTCCCATAATGCGTATTTCTAGTGGTATTCATTGTCATGACCATTTTACTCATTAAAATTCGGTTTTAAGCATTTGAGGACATGCAATTCCTTTTGTGATCCTCTTTGAGACTAATTTCAGTTCTATATTCCTTTTTACGTCTACTAGATGTGGTTCATTAACAGTGTCTCCCAACGAACGAGAAACAAGGTATATATGCTTCTCATTCCTCATTTAGGAGTCCCATAATGCGTATTTCTAGTGGTATTCATTGTCATTACCATTTTTACTCATAAAATTCTGTTTTAAGCATTTGAGGACATGCAATTCCTTTTGTGATACTCTTGAGACTAATTTCAGTTCTATATTCCTTTTTTAGTCTACTAGATGTGGTTCATTAACAGTGTCTCCAACGAATGAGAAACAAGGTATATATGCTTCTATTCCTCATTTAGGATCCCATAATGCTATTTCTAGTGTATTCATTGTCAGGACCATTCTTACTCATTAAAATTCGGTTTTAAGCATTTGAGGACATGAAATTCTGTTGTGATACTTCTTGAGACTAATTTCAGTTCTATATTCCTTTTTACGTTACTAGATGTGGTTCATTAACAGTGTCTCCCAACGAACGAGAAACAAGGTATATATGCTTCCATTCCTCATTTAGGAGTCCCATAATGCGTATTTCTAGTGGTATTCATTGTCATGACCATTCTTACTCAATAAAATTCGGTTTTAAGCATTTGAGGACATGCAATTCCTTTTGTTATCCTCTTGAGACTAATTTCAGTTCTATATTCCTTTTTACGTCTACTAGATGTGGTTCATTAACAGTATCTCCCAACGAACGAAAACAAGGTATATATGCTTCTCATTCCTCTTTAGGAGTCCCATAATGCGTATTTCTAGTGTATTCATTGTCATACCATTCTTACTCATTAAAATTCGTTTTAAGCATTTGAGGACATGCAATTCCTTTTGTGATCCTCTTGAGACTAATTTTAGTTCTATATTCCTTTTTAGTTACTAGATGTGGTTCATTAACAGTGTCTCCCAACGAACGAAAAACAAGGTATATATGCTTCTCATTCCTCATTTAGGAGTCCCATAATGCGTATTTCTAGTGGTATTCATTGTCATGACCATTCTTACTCATAAAATTCGGTTTTAAGCATTTGAGGACATGCAATTCCTTTTGTGATCCTCTTGAGACTAATTTCAGTTCTATATTCCTTTTTACTTCTACTAGATGTGGTTCATTAACAGTTCTCCCAACGAACGAAAAACAAGGTATATATGCTTCTCATTCCTCGTTTAGGGTCCCATAATGCGTATTTCTAGTGGTATTCATTGTCATGACCATTTTACTCAATAAAATTCGTTTTAAGCATTTGAGGACATGCAATTCCTTTTGTGATCTCTTGAGACTAGTTTTAGTTCTATATTCCTCTTTTAGGTATATTAGATGTGGTTCATTAAAGTGTCTCCCAACGAATGAGAAACAAGGTATATATGCTTCACATTCCTCATTTAGGAGTCCCATAATGCGTATTTCTAGTGGTATTCATTGTCATGACCATTCTTACTCATTAAAATTCGGTTTTAAGCATTTGAGGACATGCAATTCCTTTTGTGATCCTCTTGAGACTAATTTCAGTTCTATATTCCTTTTTACGTCTACTAGATGTGGTTCATTAACAGTGTCTCCAACGAACGAGAAACAAGGTATATATGCTTCTCATTCCTCATTTAGGAGTCCCATAATGCGTATTTCTAGTGGTATTCATTGTCATTACCATTTTTACTCAATAAAATTCTGTTTTAAGCATTTGAGGACATGCAATTCCTTTTGTATACTCTTGAGACTAATTTCAGTTCTATATTCCTTTTTTACTTCTACTAGATGTGGTTCATTAACATGTCTCCAACGAATGAGAAACAAGGTATATATGCTTCTCATTCCTCATTTAGGAGTCCCATAATGCGTATTTCTATAGTATTCATTGTCATTACCATTTTTACTCATAAAATTCTGTTTAAGCATTTGAGGACATGCAATTCCTTTGTGATACTCTTGAGACTAGTTTTAGTTCTATATTCCTCTTTTAGGTATATTAGATGTGGTTCATTAAAAGTGTCTCCAACGAATGAGAAACAACGTATATATGCTTCAATTCCTCATTTAGGAGTCCCATAATGCGTATTTCTAGTGGTATTCATTGTCATGACCATTCTTACTCAATAAAATTCGGTTTTAAGCATTTGAGGACATGCAATTCCTTTTGTGATCTCTTGAGACTAATTTCAGTTCTATATTCCTTTTTAGGTATACTAGATGTGGTTCATTAACAGTGTCTCCAACGAACGAGAAACAAGGTATATATGCTTCTCATTCCTCATTTAGGAGTCCCATAATGCGTATTTCTAGTGGTATTCATTGTCATTACCATTTTTACTCAATAAAATTCTGTTTTTAAGCATTTGAGGACATGCAATTCCTTTTGTGATCCTCTTGAGACTAATTTTAGTTCTATATTCCTCTTTTAGGTATATAGATGTGGTTCATTAACAGTGTCTCCCAACGAACGAGAAACAAGGTATATTGCTTCTCATTCCTCATTTAGGAGTCCCATAATGCGTATTTCTAGTGGTATTCATTGTCATTACCATTTTACTCATAAAATTCTGTTTTAAGCATTTGAGGACATGCAATTCCTTTGTGATCCTCTTGAGACTAATTTAGTTCTATATTCCTCTTTTAGGTATACTAGATGTGGTTCATTAACAGTGTCTCCCAACGAATGAGAAACAAGGTATATATGCTTCTCATTCCTCATTTAGGAGTCCCATAATGCGTATTTCTAGTGGTATTCATTGTCATACCATTTTACTCATAAAATTCTGTTTTAAGCATTTGAGGACATGCAATTCCTTTTGTGATCCTCTTGAGACTAATTTTAGTTCTATATTCCTTTTTAGGTATACTAGATGTGGTTCATTAACAGTGTCTCCCAACGAATGAGAAACAAGGTATATATG
>FNXX01000105.1:0-47425 GCA_900108845.1 Iljinskaea planisiliqua | reverse complement strand
TGAACGAGAAACAAGGTATATATGCTTTTTATTCCTCATTTAGGTGTTCCACAATGCATATTTATAGTGGTATTTGTGGTTATGACCATTCTTACTCATTAAAATTCTGTTTTAAGAATTCGGGGACATGAAGTTCCTTTTCAGATCTTCATGGGACAAATTTCTGTTTTAGATTCAACTTTTTGGTCTATTGGATATGGTTGATTAACGGTGTCTCCCAATGAATGAGAAACAAGGATTATATGCTTTTTATTACTCATTTAGGTGTCCCACAATGCATATTTATAGTGGTATTCGTGTTTATGACCATTCTTACTCATTAAAATTCTGTTTTAAGCATTTGGGGACCTGAAGTACCTTTTCTGATTTTCATGGTACTCATTTCAGTTCTAGATTCCTATTTTTGGTCTACTGGAGATGGTTCATTAATGGTGACTCCGAATGAATGGGAAAGAACATATATATGCTTCTCATTCCTTATTTAGGACTCCAATAGTGTATATTTATAGTGGTATTCATTGTTATGGCCATTCGTACTCTTTAAAATTCTGTTTTAAGAATTTGGGGACATAAAGTTCCTTTTCTGATATTCATTGGACTCATTTCAGTTCTACATTCCTCTTTTTAGTCTGTTGAATATGGTTGATTACCGGTGTCTCCCAATGAATGAGTAACTAGGTATATATGCTTCTCATTCCTCATTTAGGAGTGCAATAGTGTAAATTTCTAGTGGTATTCATTTTTATAACCATTCTTACTCTTTAAAATTCAGTTTTAAGCATTTGGGGACATGAAGTTCCTTTTCTGATATTTTTGGGACTCATTTGAGTTCTAGATTCCTCTGTTTTGTATATTGGATACGGTTGCTTAACGGTGTCTCCCAATGAATGAGAAAAAATGTATATATGCTTTTCATTCCTCATTTTGGAGTCTAATAGTGTACATTTCTACTGGTCTTTATTGTTATGAACATTCTTAATCTTTTAATTTTTAAGTATTTCGGGACATGAAATTTCTTTTCTGATCTTCATGGGACTCATTTCAGTTTTAGATTCCTCTTTTTTGGTCTATTAGATATGGTTGATTAGCGGTGTTTCCCAATGAATGAGAAACAAGGCATATAAGCTTCTCATTCCTCCTTTGGGAGTCCAATAATGTATATTTCTAGTGGTGTTCATTGTTATGACCATTCATAGTCATTAATATTCTGTTTTAAGCATTTGGGGACATGAAGTTCCTTTTCTGGTCTTCATTGGACTAATTTCAGTTTTAGATTGAACTTTTTGGTCTATAAGATAAAGTTTATTAATGGTGTCTCCCAATGACTGAGAAACAAGGTATATATACTTTTTCCATATGGTGTCCCACAATGCATATTTATAGTGGTATTTGTGGTTATGACCATTCTTACTCATTAAAATTCTGTTTCAAGCATTTGGGGACATGAAGTTGTTTTTCAGATCTTCATGGGACTCATTTTTGTTCTAGATTCCTCTTTTTGGTCTATTGGATATAGTTGACTAAAGGTGTCTCCAAATGAATGATAAACAAAGTATATATGCTTTTCATTCCTCATTTCGGTGTCCCACAATGCATATTTCTAGTGGTATTCGTGGTTATGACCATTCTTACCCATTAAAATTCTGTTTTGAGCATTTGGTGACATGAAGTTCCTTTTCTGATCTTCATCGGACTCATTTTAGTTTCAGATTCCTCATTTTGGTCAAAGGGATATGGTTAATTAACAGTGTTTCTCAATGAATGAGTAACTAGGTATATATGCTTCTCCTTCCTCATTTATGAATCCAATAGTGATTTCTAGTGGTATTCATTGTTATGATCGGTCTTACTCTTTAAAATTCTGTTTTAAGCATTTGGGGACATAAAGTTCCTTTTCTGATCTTCATGTTACTCATTTTTGTTCCAGATTCCTCTTTTTGGCCTATTGGATATGGTTGAATAATGGTTTCTCCCAATGAATGAGTAACAATGTATATATGCTTTTCTTTCCTCATTTAGGTGTCCCACAACGCATATTTCTAGTAGTATTCTTGGTTATGATCATTTTTACTATTTAGAATTCTGTTTTATGAATCTGGGGACGTGAATTTGCTTTTTGATCTTCATGGGACTCATTTTAGTTCCACATTCCTCTTTTTGGTCTAATGGATATGGTTCATTATCAGTGTCTCCTAATCAATAAGCAACAAGGTATATATGCTTATCATTCGTCATTTAGGTGTTCCACAATGCATATTTCTAGTGGTATTTGTGGTTATGCCAATTCTTACTCTTTAAAATTTTGTTTTAAGAATTTGGGGATATGAAATTCATTTTCTGATCTTCATTGGACTAATTTTTGTTCCAGATTCCTCTTTTTGGTCTATTATATATGGTTGATTAACAGTGTCTCCCAATGAATGAGTAACTAGGTATATATGCTTCTCATTTCTCATTTATGAGTCCAATAGTGTATATTTCTAGTGGTATTGATTGTTATGACCGTTCTTACTCTTTAAAATTATGTTTTAAGCATTTGGGGGCATAAAGTTAAATTTCTTATCTTCATGGGACTCATTTTTATTCCAGATTCCTCTTTTTGGTCTATTGGATATGGTTAATTAACGGTGTCTCCCAATGAATGAGTAACAAGGTATATATGTTTTTTATTCCTCATTTAGGTGTCCCACAATGCATATTTCTAGTGGTATTCGTGGTTATGATATTTCTTACTCTTTAAAGTTCTGTTTCAAGAATATGGGGACGCGAATTTGCTTTTTGATCTTCAGGGGACTCATTTTAGTTCCAGATCTCTCTTTTTGGTCTATTGGATATGGTTGATTAACAGTGTCTCCCAATGAAAGAGTAACTAGGTATATATGCTTTTCATTCCTCATTTATGAGTCCAGTAATGTATATTTCTAGTGGTATTCATTGTTATGACCGTTCTTACTCTTTAAAATTCTGTTTTCAGCATTTGGGGGCATGAAATTCCTTTTCGGATCTTCATATGACTCATTTTTGTTCTAGATTCCTCTATTTGGTCTATTGGATATGATTGAATAATGGTGTCTTCCAATGAATGAGTAACAAGGTATATATGCTTTTCATTCCCCATTAGGTGTCTCACAATGCATATTTCTAGTGGTATTTGTGGTTATGATCATTCTTACTCTTTAAAATTCTGTTTTAAAAATCTGGGGACATTAATTTGCTTTTTGATCTTCATGGGACTCATTTTGGTTTCAGATTCCTCTTTTTGGTCTATTTGATCTGGTTGATTAACGGTGTCTCCCAATGAATGAGTAACGAGGTATATATGCTTCTCATTCCTTATTTAGGAGTCCAATAGTGTATATTTCTAATGGTATTCATTGTTATGACCATTCTTACTTTTTAAAATTCTGTTTTAAGCATTTGGGGACATGAAGTTCTTTTTCTTATCTTCATGGGACTCATTTTTGTTCCGGATTCCTCTTTTTGGTATATTGGATATGGTTGTTTAACAGTGTCTCCCAATGAATGAGTAACAAGGTATATATGCTTTTCATTTCTCATTTAGGTGTCCCACAATGCATATTTCAAGTGGTATTCGTGGTTATGATGATTCTTAGTCTTTAAAATTCCGTTTTAAGAATCTGGGGACTTGAATTTGCTTTTTGATCTTCATGGGACTCATTTTGGTTCCAGATTCCTCTTTTTGGTCTAATGGATATGGTTGATTATCGGTGTCTCTCAATCAATAAGAAACAAGGTATATATGCTTTTCATTCTTCATTTAGGTGTTCCACAATGCATATTTCTAGTGGTATTCATGGTTATGCCTATTCTTACTCTTTAAAATTCTGTTTTAAGCATTTGGGGTAATAAAGTTCCTTTTCTGATCTTCATGGGACTCATTTTCGTTCCAGATTCCTCTTTTTGGTCTATTAGATATGGTTGATTAACGGTGTCTCCCAATGAATGAGTAACTTGGTATATAAGCTTCTCATTCCTCATTTAGGAGTCCAATAGTGTATATTTCTAGTGGTATTCATTGTTATGACCGTTCTTACTCTTGAAAATTCTGTTTTAAGCATTTGGGGACATGAAGTTCCTTTTCTTATCTTCATGGGACTCATTTTTGTTCCAGATTCCTCTTTTTGGTCTATTGGATATGGTTGATTAACGGTGTCTCCCAATGAATGAGAAAGAATGTATATATGCTTTTCATTCCAGATTTAGGTCTCCCACAATGCATATATCTAGTACTATTCGGGGTTATGACCATTCTTACTCTTCAAAATTCTGTTTAAGCATTTGGGGACATGAAGTTCCTTTTCTGATCTTCATGAGACTCATTTTAGTTCCAGATTCCTCTTTTTGGTCTATTTGATATGGTTGATTAACGGTGTCTCCTAATGAATGAGAAACAATGCAAATACACTTTTCATTCGTCATTTAGGTGTCCAACAATGCATATTTCTAGTGGTATTCGTTGTTATGACCATTTTTACTCAATAATATTCTATTTTAAGCATTTTGGGACATGAAGTTCGTTTTCTGATCTTCATGGAACTTATTTTGGTTCCAGATTCATCCTTTTGGTCTATTGGATATGGTTGATTAACGGTGTCTCGCAATGAATGAGAAGCAAAGTATATATGTTTCTCATTCTTCATTTAGGAGTCCCACAATGCATATCTCTAGTGGTATTTGTGGTTATGCCCATTCTTACTCTTCAAAATTCTGTTTTAAGAATTTGGGGATATAAAGTTTCTTTTCTGATCTTCATGGGACTCATTTCAGTTCTAGATTCCTCTTCATGGTCTATTAGATATGGTTGATAAACGTTGTTTTTCAATGAATAAGAAACAAGGCATATATGCTTCTCATTTCTTATTTAGGAGTTTAATAATGCATATTTCTAGTGGTATTCATTGTTGTGACCATTCTTACTCTTTAAAATTCTGTTTTAAGCATTTGGGGACAAGAAGTTCCATTTTTGATTTTTATGGGAATCATTTCAGTTCTAGATTCCTCTTTTCGGTCTATTTGGTATAGTTGATTAACAGTGTCTCCCAATGAATGAGTAACAAGGATTATATGCTTCTCATTCCTCATTTAGGAGTCCAATAGTGTATATTTCAAGTGCTATACATTGTTATGACCATTCTTACTCATTAAAATTCTGTTTTAAGCATTTCAGGACGTAAAGTTCCATTTCTGATATTCCTGGAACTCATTTCAGTGCTAGATTTCTCTATTTGTCTATTGGATATAGTTGATTAACGGTGTCTCCCAATGAATGAGTAACAAGGTATATATGCTTTTCATTCCTCATTTAGGTGTCCCACAATGCAAATTTCTAGTGGTATTTGTGGTTATGATCATTCTTACTATTTAAAATTCTGTTTTAAGAATCTGGGGACATGAATTTGCTTTTGGATCTTCATGGGACTCATTTTAGTTTCTCATTCCTCTTTTTGGTCTAATGGATATGGTTGATTATCGGTGTCTCCTAATCAATAAGAAACAAGGTATATATGCTTTTCATTCGTCATTTAGGTGTTCCACAATGCATATTTCTAGTGGTATTCGTGATTATGCCTATTCTTACTCTTTAAAATTCTGTTTTAAGAATTTGGGGATATGACGTTCTTTTTCTGATCTTCCTCTTTTTGGTTTATTGGATATGGTTGATTAACAGTGTCTCCCAACGAATGAGAAACAAGGCATAAATGATTCTCATTCCTCATTTAGGTGTCCAATAGTGTATATTTCTTGTGGTATTTATTGTTATGACCATTTTTACTCTTTAAAATTCTGTTTTAAGAATTTTGGGACGTAAAGTTCCATTTCGGATCTTCATGGGTATCGTTTCAGTTCTAGATTCCTCTTTTTGGTCTATTGGATATAGTTGATTAACGATGTGTCCCAATGAATGAGTAACAAGGTATATATGCTTTTCATTCCTCATTTAGGTGTCTCACAATGCATATTTCTAGTGGTATTCGTGGTTATGTTCATTCTTACTCTTTAAAAATATGTTTTAATAATCTGGGGACGTGAATTTGCTTTTTGATCTTCATGGGACTCATTTTAGTTCCAGATTCCTCTTTTTGGTCTAATGGATATGGTTGACTATCGGTGTCTCCCAATCAATAAAAAACTAGGTATATATGCTTTTTATTCCTTATTTAGGTATTCCAAAATGCATATTTCTAGTGGTACTTATAGTTATGACCATTTTTAATCTTCAAAATTCTGTTTTATGCTTTTGGGCACATGAAGTTTTTTTTTCTCATCTTCATTGTACTCATTTCAGTTCTAGATTCCTTTTTTTGGCCTATTGGATATGGTTGATTAATGGTATCTCCCAATGAATGGGAAACAAGGTATATATGCTTCTCATTCTTCATTTAGGTGTCCAGGATTCTATATTTCTAGTGATATTCATTGTTATGACCATTCTTACTCTTTAAAATTCTGTTTTAAGCATTTCGGGACGTAAAGTTCCATTTCTGATCTTCATGGAACTCATTTCAGTGCTAGATTTCTCTTTTTTTTTTATTGTATATAGTTGATTAACAGTGTCTCCCAATGAATGAGTAACAAGGTATATATGCTTTTCATTCCTCATGTAGGTGTCCCACATGTAGGTGTCCCACAATGCATATTTCTAGTGGTATTCATGGTTATGACCATTCTTAATCATTAAAATTTTGTTTTAAGCATTTGGGGACATGAAGTTCTTTTTCTGATCTTCATGGGACTCGTTTTTGTTCCAGATTCCTCTTTTTGGTCTATTGGATATGGTTGATTAACGGTGTCTCCCAATGAATGAGAAACAATGTATATATGCTTTTCATTCCAGATTTAGGTCTCCCACAATGCATATATCTAGTACTATTCGGGGTTATGACCATTCTTACTCTTCAAAATTCTGTTTAAGCATTTGGGGACATGAAGTTCATTTTCTGATCTTCATGAGACTCATTTTAGTTCCAGATTCCTCTTTTTGATCTATTGGATATGGTTGATTAACGGTGTCTCCTAATCAATGAGAAACAATGCATATACACTTTTCATTCGTCATTGAGGTGTCTAACAATGCATATTTCTTGTGGTATTCGTTGTTATGACCATTCTTACTCAATAATATTCTATTTTAAGCATTTTGGGACATGAAGTTCGTTTTCTGATCTTCATGGGACTCATTTTGGTTCCAGATGCATCCTTTTGGTCTATTGGATATGGTTAATTAACGGTGTCTCGCAATGAATGAGAAGCAAAGTATATATGTTTCTCATTCTTCATTTAGGAGTCCCACAATGCATATCTCTAGTGGTATTTGTGGTTATGCTCATTCTTACTCTTCAAAATTCTGTTTTAAGAATTTGGGGATATAAAGTTTCTTTTCTGATCTTCATGGGACTCATTTCAGTTCTAGATTCCTCTTCATGGTCTATTAGATATGGTTGATAAACGTTGTTTTTCAATGAATAAGAAACAAGGCATATATGCTTCTCATTTCTTATTTAGGAGTCCAATAATGCATATTTCTAGTGGTATTCATTGTTATGACCATTCTTACTCTTTAAAATTCTGTTTTAAGCATTTGGGGACAAGAAGTTCATTTTCTGATCTTTATGGGAATCTTCAGTTCTAGATTCCTCTTTTCGGTCTATTTGGCATAGTTGACTAACAGTGTCTCCCAATGAATGAGTAACAAGATATATATGCTTCTCATTCCTCATTTAGGAGTCCAATAGTGTATATTTCAAGTGCTATACATTGTTATGACAATTCTTATTCATTAAAATTCTGTTTTAAGCATTTCAGGACGTAAAGTTCTATTTCTGATCTTCATGGAACTCATTTCAGTGCTAGATTTCTCTATTTGTCTATTGGATATAGTTGATTAACGGTGTCTCCCAATGAATGAGTAAAAAGGTATATATGCTTTGCATTCCTCATTTAGGTGTCCCACAATGCATATTTCTAGTGGTATTTGTGGTTATGATCATTCTTACTATTTAAAATTCTGTTTTAAGAATCTGGGGACGTGAATTTGCTTTTGGATCTTCATGGGACTCATTTTAGTTTCTCATTCCTCTTTTTGGTCTAATGGATATAGTTGATTATCGGTGTCTCCCAATCAATAAGAAACAAGGTATATATGCTTTTCATTCGTCATCAAGGTGTTCCACAATGCATATTTCTAGTGGTATTCGTGATTATGCCTATTCTTACTCTTTAAAATTCTGTTTTAAGAATTTGGGGATATGACGTTCTTTTTCTGATCTTCCTCTTTTTGGTCTATTGGATATGGTTGATTAACAGTGTCTCCCAACGAATGAGAAACAAGGCATAAATGATTCTCATTCCTCATTTAGGTGTCCAATAGTGTATATTTCTTGTGGTATTTATTGTTATGACCATTCTTACTCTTTAAAATTCTGTTTTAAGAATTTTGGGACGTAAAGTTCCATTTCGGATCTTCATGGCACTCATTTTAGTTCCAGATTCCTCTTTTTGGTCTAATGGATATGGTTGATTATCGGTGTCTCCCAATCAATAAAAAAACAAGGTATATATGCTTTTCATTCCTTATTTAGGTATTCCACAATGCATATTTCTAGTGGTATTTATAGTTATGACCATTTTTAATCTTCAAAATTCTGTTTTATGCTTTTGGGCACATGAAGTTTTTTTTTTCTGATATTCATTGTACTCATTTCAGTTCCAGATTCCTTTTTTTGGCCTATTGGATATGGTTGATTAATGGTGTCTCCCAATGAATGGGAAACAAGGTATATATACTTCTCATTCTTCATTTAGATGTCCAGGATTCTATATTTCTAGTGATATTCATTGTTATGACCATTCTTAGTCTTTAAAATTCTGTTTTAAGCATTTCGGGACGTAAAGTTCCATTTCTGATCTTCATGGAACTCATTTCAGTGCTAGATTTCTCTTTTTTTCTATTGTATATAGTTGATTAACAGTGTCTCCCAATGAATGAGTAACAAGGTATATCTGCTTTTCATTCCTCATTTAGCTGTCCCACACAATGCATATTTCTAGTGGTATTCGTAGTTATGAGCATTCATATTCTTTAAAATTCTGTTTTAAGAATCTGGGGACGTGAATTTGCTTTTTGATCTTCATGGGACTCATTTTAGATCCAAATTCCTCTTTTTGGTCTAATGGATATGGTTGATTATCGGTGTCTCCCAATCAATAAAAAAACAAGGTATATATGTTTTTCATTCCTCATTTTGGTGTGCCACAATGCATATTTCTAGTGGTATTCGTGGTTATGCCTATTTTTACTCTTTAAAATTCTGTTTTAAGAATTTGGGGATATGAAGTTCGTTTTCTGCTTTTCATTGGACTCATTTTAGTTCTAGATTCCTCTTTTTGGTCTATTGGATATGGTTGATTAACGGTGTCTCCCAATGGATGAGTAACTAGGTATATATGCATCTCATTCCTCATTTATGAGTCGAATAGTGTATATTTGTACTGGTATTCATTGTTATGACCGTTCTTACTCTTTTAAATTCTGTTTTAACCTTTTGGGGACATGAAGTTCCTTTTTCTGATCTTCATGGGACTTTCTTTTGTTCCAGATTGCTCTTTTTGGTCTATTGGATATGGTTGATTAATGGTCTCTCCCAATGAATGAGTAACAAGGTATATATGCTTTTCATTCCTCATTTAGGTGTCCCACAATTCATATTTATAGTGGTATTTCTGGTTATGATCATTCTTACTATTTAAAATTCTGTTATAAGAATCTGGGTACGTGAATTTGCTTTTTGATCTTCATGGGACTCATTTTAGTTTCTCATTCCTCTTTTTGGTCTAATGGATATGGTTCATTATCGGTGTCTCCTAATCAATAAGAAACAAGGTATATATGCTTTTCATTCGTCATTTAGGTGTTCCACAATGCATATTTCTAGTGGTATTCGTGATTATGCCTATTCTTACTCTTTAAAATTCTGTTTTAAGAATTTGGGGATATGACGTTCTTTTTCTGATCTTCCTCTTTTTGGTTTATTGGATATGGTTGATTAACAGTGTCTCCCAACGAATGAGAAACAAGGCATAAATGATTCTCATTCCTCATTTAGGTGTCCAATAGTGTATATTTCTTGTGGTATTTATTGTTATGACCATTCTTACTCTTTAAAATTCTGTTTTAAGAATTTTGGGACGTAAAGTTCCATTTCGGATCTTCATGGGTATCGTTTCAGTTCTAGATTCCTCTTTTTGGTCTATTGGATATAGTTGATTAACGATGTGTCCCAATGAATGAGTAACAAGGTATATATGCTTTTCATTCCTCATTTAGGTGTCCCACAATGCATATTTCTAGTGGTATTCGTGGTTATGTTCATTCTTACTCTTTAAAAATATGTTTTAATAATCTGGGGACGTGAATTTGCTTTTTGATCTTCATGGGACTCATTTTAGTTCCAGATTCCTCTTTTTGGTCTAATGGATATGCTTGATTATCGGTGTCTCCCAATTAATAAAAAACTAGGTATATATGCTTTTCATTCCTTATTTAGGTATTCCACACTGCATATTTCTAGTGGTATTTATAGTTATGCCCATTTTTAATCTTCAAAATTCTATTTTATGCTTTTGGGCACATGAAGTTTTTTTTTTCTGATCTTGATTGTACTCATTTCAGTTCCAGATTCTTTTTTTTGGCCTATTGGATATGGTTGATTAATGGTGTCTCCCAATGAATGGGAACAAGGTATATATGCTTCTCATTCTTCATTTAGGTGTCCATGATTCTATATTTCTAGTGATATTCATTGTTATGATCATTCTTACTCTATAAAATTCTGTTTTAATTATTTCAGGACGTAAAGTTCCATTTCTGATCTTCATGGAACTCATTTCAGTGCTAGATTTCTCTTTTTGTCTATTGAATATAGGTTATTAACGGTGTCTCCCAATGAATGCGTAACAAGGTATATATGCTTTTCATTCCTTATTTAGGTGTCCCACAATGCATATTTCTAGTGGTATTCGTAGTTATGATCATTCTTATTCTTTAAAATTCTGTTTTAAGAATCTAGGGACGTGAATTTGCTTTTTGATGTTCATGGTACTCATTTTAGATCCAAATTCCTCTTTTTGGTCTAATGGATATGGTTGATTATCGGTGTCTCCCAATCAATAAAAAAACAAGGTATATATGCTTTTCATTCCTCATTTTGGTATTCCACAATGCATATTTCTAGTGGTATTCGTGGTTATGCCTATTTTTACTCTTTAAAATTCTGTTTTAAGAATTTGGGGATATGAAGTTCGTTTTCTGATTTTCATTGGACTCATTTTAGTTCTAGATGCCTCTTTTTGGTCTATTGGATATGGTTGATTAACGGTGTCTCCCAATGGATGATTAACTAGGTATATATGCACCTCATTCTTCATTTATGAGTCGAATAGTGTATATTTGTAGTGGTATTCGTTATTATGACCGTTCTTACTCTTTTAAATTCTGTTTTAAGCATTTGGGGACATGAAGTTCCTTTTTCTGATCTTTATGGGACTCACTTTTGTTCCAGATTGCTCTTTTTGGTCTATTGGATATGGTTGATTAATGGTCTCTCCCAGTGAATGAGTAACAAGGTATATATGCTTTTCATTCTTCATTTAGGTGTCCCACAATTCATATTTCTAGTGGTATTTCTGGTTATGATCATTCTTACTATTTAAAATTCTGTCTTAAGAATCTGGGGATGTGAATTTTCTTTTTGATCTTCATGGGACTCATTTTAGTTCCACATTCCTCTTTTTGGTCTAATGGATATGGTTCATTATCGGTGTCTCCTAATCAATAAGCAACAAGGTATATATGCTTTTCATTCGTCATTTAGGTGTTCCACAATGCATATTTTTCTAGTGGTATTCATGATTATGCCTATTCTTAATCTTTAAAATTCTGTTTTAAGAATTTGGGGATATGGTGTTCTTTTCTGATCTTCATTGGATTTGTTTTAGTTCCAGATTCCTCTTTTTGGTCTATTGGATATGGTTGATTAACAGTGTCTCCCAATGAATGAGAATTAAGGCATATATGATCCTCATTCCTCATTTTGGTGTCCAATAGTGTATATTTCTAGTGGTATTCATTGTTATGAACATTCTTACTCTTTAAAATTCTGTTTTAAACATTTGGGGACATGGAGTTCCTTTTCTGATCTTCACGGGACTTAATTTTGTTCCAGATTCCTCTTTTTGGTCTATTGGATATGGTTGATTAACGGTGTCTCCCAATCAATGAGAAACAAAGTATATATGCTTCTTATTCCTCATTTAGGAGTCCCACAACGCATATCTCTATTGGTATTTGTGGTTATGCATATTCTTACTCTTTAAAATTCTGTTTTAAGAATTTGGGGATATGAAGTTCATTTTCTGATCTTTATTGGACTCATTTTAGTTTCACATTCCTCTTTTTGGTCTATTGGATATGGCTGATTAACGGTGTCTCCCAATGAATGAGAAACAAGGTATATATGATTCTCATTCCACATTTAGGGGTCTCACAATGCATATCTTTAGTGTTATTTATTGTTATGACCATTTTTACTCTTCAAAAATCTGTTTTAAGAATTTGCAAACATAAAGTTCCTTTTTTTTATTTTCATGGGACTAATTTTAGTTCCAGATTCCTCTTTAGGGTGTTATTGAGTTTATTTGTTAACGGTGTCTCCCAATGAATGAGAAACAAAGCATATCTGCTTCTCATTCCTCATTTAGGTGTCTAATAGTGTATATTTCTACTGGTATTCGTGATTATGACCATTCTTAGTCGTTAAAATTTTGTTTTAAACATTTGGGGTCATGAAGTTCTTTTTATGATCTTCATGGGACTCGTTTTAGTTCCACGTTCATCTTTTTTGTCTATTGGAAATGGTTAATTAACGGTGTCTCCCAATGAATGAAAAACAAAGTATATATGCTTCTCATTCCACATTTAAAAGTCGCACAATGCATATTTTTAGTTATATTTATTGTTATAACCATTTTTACTCTTTAAATTCTGTTTTATGCGTTTGGGGACAAGAAGTTCCTTTTCTACTCTTCATGGAACACACTTTAGTTCCAGATTCGTCTTTTTGGTCGTTTGTATATGGTTGATTATCACTGTCTCCCAATGAATGAGAAACAAGGTATATATGTTTTATGGTTCATTGGGGACACTTTAGTTCTACATGCCTCTTTTTGGTCTATTGGATATGGTTGATTAACGGTGTCTCCCAATGAATGAGAAACAATGTATATATGATTTTCATTCCTCATTTAGGTGTCCCACAATGCATATTTCCAGTGGTATTCGTGGTTCTGACCATTCTTACTAATTATAATTCTGTTTTAAGCATTTGGGGACATGAAGTTCCTTTTCTGATCTTCATGGGACACATTTTAGTTCCAGATGCCTATTTTTGGTTTATTGGATATATTTGATTAACGGTGTCATCCAATGACAGAGAAACAAGGTATATATGGTTTTTATTCTTCATTTAGGTATCTCACAATGGATACTTATTGTGGTATTCGTGGTTATGACCATTCTTACTCATTAAATTTCAGTTTTAAGCATTTGGGGGCACTTTAGTCCCAGATTCGTCTTTTTGGTCGTTTTTATATGGTTGATTATCGCTGTCTTCCAATGAATGAGAAACAAGGTATATATGTTTTTCATTCTTCATTTAGGTGTCCCACAATTCATATTTCTAGTGGTATTCGTGGTTATGGTCATTCTTACTCATTAAAATTCTATTTTAAGCATTTGGGGATATGATGTTCCATTTCTTTTCGTATGACTCATTTTAGTTCCAGGTTCCTCTTTTAGGTCTATTGGAAATGGTTAATTAACGGTGTCTCCCAATGAATGAGAAACAAGGCATATATGCTTCTCATTCCACATTTAGGAGTCTCACAATGCATATTTTTATAAGTATTAATTGTTATGACCATTTTTACTGTTCAAAATTTTGTTTTGTGCGTTTAGGGACATGAAGTTCTCTTTCTGATTTTCATGGTACTCAGTTCAGTTCTAGTTCCCGATTTTTTGCCTTTTTGATATGGTTTATTAACGGTTTTTCCGAATGATGAGAAATGAGTTATTTATGCTTCTCATTCCTCATATAGGACTTCAATAGTGTATATTTCTAGTGCTATTCATTGTTATGACCTTTCGTACTCTTTAAAATTCTGTTTTAAGCATTTGGGGACATAAAGTTCCTTTTCTTATCTTGATGTGACTCATTTCAGTTCTACATTCTTCTATTTGGGCTATTGGATATGGTTGATTAATGGTGTCTCCCAATGAATGATAAACAATGTATATACGACTTTCATTCCTCATTAAGGTGTCCCACAAAACATATTTCAAGTGGTATTCGTGGTTATGATCATTCTTACTCATTATAATTATGTTTTAAGCATTTGGGGACTTGAAGTTCCTTTTCTGATCGTCATGGGACTCATTTTAGTTCCACATTCCTCTTTTTGGTCTATTGGATATGGTTAATTAATGGTGTCTCCCAATAAACGAGAAACAAGTTATATATGCTTTTCATTGCATATGTAAGAGTCTCACAATGGATATTTTTAGTGGTATTTATTCTTACAACCATTTTTACTCTTCAAAATTCTGTTTTATGCATTTAGCGACATGATGTTCCGTTTCTGATCTTCATGGGACGCACTTTAGTTCCAGATTCCTCTTTTTGGTTGATTGGATATGGTTAATTAACGGTGTCTCCCAATGAATGAGAAACAAAGTATATAAGTTTCTCATTCTTCATTTAGGAGTCCCACAATGTATATCTCTAGTGGTAACTGTGGTTATGACCATTCTTACTCATTATAATTCTGTTTTAAGCGTTTGGGGACATGACTTTCCTTTTCTGACCTTCATAGGACTCATTTTAGTTCCAGATTTCTCTTTTTGGTTTATTGCAAATGGTTAATTAACGGTGTCTCCAAATGAATGAGAAACAACGTATATATGATTCTCATTCCACATTTAGGAGTCTCACAATGCATATTTTTAATGGTATATATTGTTATGACCATTTTTACTGTTCAAAATTCTGTTTTATGCATTTAGGGACAAGAAGTTCTTTTTTTGATCTTCATGGTACTCATTTCAGTTCTAGATCTCGATTTTTGGTCTTTTTGATATGGTTCATTAACGGTGTCTCCGAATGAATGTGAAAGAAGTTATTTATGCTTCTCATTCCTCATATATGACTCTAATAGTCTATATTTCTAATGGTGTTCATTGTTATGACCTTTCGTACTCATTAAAATTCAGTTTTAAGCATTTGGGGACATAAAGTTCATTTTCTGATCTTCATGGGACTCATTTTAGTTCCACATTCCTCTTTTTGGTCTATTGGATATGATTTATTAATGGTGTCTCCCAATGAACGAGAAACAAGGTATATATGCTTCTCATTCCACATTTAGGAGTCTCACAATGCATATTTTTTAGTAGTATTTATTGGTATAACCATTTTTACTCTTCAAAATTCTGTTTTAAGCATTTGGGGACATGATGTTCCTTTTCTGATCTTCATGGGACTCATTTTATTTCCAGGTTCCTCCTTTTCGTCAATTGGATATGGTTAATTAACAGTGTCTCCCAATGAATGAGAAACAAGGTATATATGATTCTCATTCCACAATTAGGAGTCTCACAATGCATATTTTTAGTGGTATTTATTTTTATGACCATTTTTACTGTTCAAAATTCTGTTTTATGCATTTAGGGACAAGAAGTTTTTTTTCTGATCTTCATGGTACTCATTTCAGTTCTAGATCTCGATTTTTGGTCTTTTTGATATGGTTCATTAACGGTGTCGCTGAATGAATGTGAAAGAAGTTATTTATGATTCTCATTCCTTATCTAGGACTCTAATAGTCTATATTTATAGTGGTGTTCATTGTTATGACCTTTCTTACTCATTAAAATTCAGTTTTAAGCATTTGGGGACATAAAATTCATTTTCTGATCTTCATTGGACTCATTTTAGTTCCACATTCCTCTTTTTGGTCTATTGGATATGATTTATTAATAGCGTCTCCCAATGAACGAGAAACAAGGTATATATGCTTCTCATTCCACATTTAGGAGTCTCACAATGCATATTTTTTAGTAGTATTTATTGGTATAACCATTTTTACTCTTCGAAATTCTGTTTTAAGCATTTGGGGACAAGATGTTCCTTTTCTGATCTTCATGGGACTCATTTTCTTTCCAAGTTCCTCTTTTTGGTCAATTGGATATGGTTAATTAACGGTGTCTCCCAATGAATGAGAAACAATGTATATATGATTCTCATTCCACATTTAGGAGTCTCACAATGCATATTTTTAGTGGTATTTATTTTTATGACCACTTTTACTGTTCAAAATTCTGTTTTATGTATTTAGGGACATGAAGTTCTTTTTCTGATCTTCATGGTACTCATTTCAGTTCTAGATCTCGATTTTTGGTCTTTTTGATATGGTTCATTAACGGTGTCTCTGAATGAATGTGAAAGAAGTTATTTATGCTTCTCATTCCTCATCTAGGACTCTAATAGTCTATATTTATAGTGGTGTTCATTGTTATGACCTTTCTTACTCATTAAAATTCAGTTTTAAGCATTTGGGGACATGAAATTCCTTTTCTGATCTTCATTGGACTCATTTTAGTTCCACATTCATCTTTTTGGTCTATTGCATTTGGTTAATTAATAGTGTCTCCCAATGAACGAGCAACATGGTATATATGCTTCTCATTCCAAATTTAGGAGTCTCACAATGCATATTTTTTGTGGTATTTATTGGAATAACCATTTTTACTCTTAAAAATTCTGTTCAATGCATTTGGCGACATGAAGGTCCTTTTCTGATCTTGAAGGGACACACTTTAGTTCCAGATTCCTCTTTTTGATCGATTGGATATTGTTGATTAACGGTGTCTCCCAATGAATGAGAAACAAAGTATATAAGTTTCTCATTCTTCATTTAGGAGTCCCACAATGCATATTTTTTAGTGGTATTTATTGTTATCTCACAATGCATATTTGTAGTGGTATTCGCGGTTATGCCCATTCTTATTCATTGTAATTCTGTTTTAAGCATTTGGGGACATGACGTTCCTTTTCTGATCTTCATGGGACTCATTTTAGTTCCACATTCCTCTTTTTGGTCTATTGGATATGATTTATTAATGGTGTCTCCCATTGAACGAGAAACAAGGTATATATGCTTCTCATTCCACATTTAGGAGTCTCAAAATGCATATTTTTAGTTTTATTTATTATTATAACCATTTTTACTCTTCAAAATTCTGTTTTATGTGTTCGGGGACAGGAAGTTCCTTTTCTAATCTTCATAGGACGCACTTTAGTTCCAGATTCTTCTTTTTGGTCAATTGTATATGATTGATTATCGCTGTCTCCCAATGAATGAGAAACAATGTATAAATGCTTTTCATTCCTCATTTAGGTGTCCCACAATGTATATTTCTACAGGTATTCGTGGTTATGACTATTCTTACTCTGTAAAATTCTATTTTAAGCATTTTGGGACATGATGTTGCTTTCTGATCTTCATGAGACTTATTTTTGTTCCAGATTCCTCTTTTTGGTCAATTGGATATGGTTAATTATCGGTGTCTCCCAATGAATGAGAAACAAGGTATATATGATTCTCATTCCACATTTAGTAGTCTCACAATGCATATTTTTAGTGGTATTTATTGTTATGACCATTTTTACTGTTCAAAATTCTGTTTTAGGCATTTAGGGACATGAAGTTCTTTTCTGATCTTCATGGTACTCATCTCAGTTCTAGATCCCGATTTTTGGTCTTTTTGATAAGGTTCATTAACAGTGTCTCCAAAAGAATGAGAAAGAAGTTATTTATGCTTCTCATTCCTCATATAGAACAACAATAGTGTATATTTCTAGTGGTATTCATTAATATGACCTTTCGTACTCTATAAAATTCTGTTTTAAGTAGTTGGGGGCATAAAGTTCTTTTTCTGATCTTCTTGGGATTCATTTCAGTTCTACATTCTTCTTTTTGGTCTATTCGATATGGTTACTTAATGGTGTCTCCCAATGAATGAGAAACAATGTATATATGATTTTTATTCCTCATTTAGGTGTCCCACAATGCATATTTCTAGTGGTATTTGTGGTTATGACCATTCTTACTCATTATAATCCTGTTTTAAGCATTTGGGGACATGAAATTCCTTTTCTGATCTTAATGGGACTCTTTTTTTTTTTCCAGATACCTCTTTTTGGTCTATTGGATATAGTTGATCAACGGTGTCACCCAATGACTGAGAAACAAGGTATATATGCTTTCTATTCTTCATTTAGGTGTCTCACAATGTATATTTATTGTGGTATTCGTGGTTATGACCATTCTTACTCATAATATTTCTGTTTTAAGCATTTGGGGACATGAAGTTCCTTTTCTGATCTTCATGTGAATCATTTTAGGTGCAGTTTCCTCTTTTTGGTCTATTGGATATGGTTAATTAACGGTGTCTCCCAATAAATAAGAAACAAGGTATATATGTTTCTCATTCCACATTTACGAGTCTCACATTGTATATTTTTAGTAGTATTTATTGTTATGATCATTTTTACTGTTCAAAATTCTGTTTTATGCATTTAGGGACATGAAGTTCTTTTTCTGATCTTCATGGTACTCATTTCAGTTCTAGATCCCGATTTTTTGTCTTTTTGATATGATTTATTAACGGTGTCTCCAAATGAATGAGAAAGAAGTTATATAAGCTTCTCATTCCTCATATAAGACTCCAATAGTGTATATTTCTTGTGATATTAATTGTTATGGCCTTTCGTACTCTAGAAAATTCTGTTTTAAGCAGTTGGAGACATAAAGTTCCTTTTCTGGTCTTCATGGGACTCATTTCAGATCTACATTCCACTTTTTGGTCTATTGGATATGGTAGATTAACGGTGTCTCCCAATGAATGAGAAACAATGTATATAAGATTTTCATTCCTCATTTAGGTGTCCCACAATGCATATTTCTAGTGGTATTCGTGGTTATGACCATTCTTACTCATTATAATTCTGTTTTAAGCATTTGGGGACATGAAATTCCTTTTCTGATCTTCATGGGACTCATTTTTATTCCAGATACTTCTTTTTGATCTATTGGATGTAGTTGATTAACGGCGTCACCCAATGAACAAGAAACATGGTATATATGCTTCTCATTCCACAATTAAGAGTCTCACAATGCATATTTTTTGTGGTATTTATTGGTATAACCATTTTTACTCTTAAAAATTCTGTTTTATGCATTTGGCGACATGAAGTTCCTTTTCTGATCTTCATGGGACACACTTTAGTTCCAGATTCCTCTTTTTGATCGATAGGATATGCTTGATTAACGGTGTCTCCCAATGAATGAGAAACAAAGTATATAAGTTTCTCATTCTTCATTTAGGAGTCCTACAATGCATATCTCTAGTGGTATTTGTGGTTATGACCATTCTTACTCATTATAATTCTGTTTTAAGCATTTAGGGAGATGACGTTCCTTTTCTGATCTTCATGGGACTCATTTTAGTTCCACATGGCTCTTTTTGGTCTATTGGAAATGATTAATTAACGGTGCCGCCCAATGAACAAGAAACAAGGTATATATGCTTCTCATTCCACATTTAGTAGTCTCACAATGCATATTTTTTTAGTGGTATTTATTGTTATAACCATTTTTACTCTTCAAAATTCTGTTTTAAGCATTTGGGGACATGATGTTCCTTTTCTGATCTTCATGGGACTCATTTTATTGCCAGGTTCCTCTTTTTGGTCTATTGGAAATGGTTAATTAACGGTGTCTCCCAATGAATGAGAAACAAGGTATAGATGCTTCTCATTCCACATTAAGGAGTCTCAAAATGTATATTTTTAGTTGTATTTATTGTTATAACCATTTTTACTCTTCAAAATTCTGTTTTATGTGTTCGGGGAGATAAAGTTCCTTTTCTAATCTTCATGGGACACACTTTAGTTCCAGATTCTTCTTTTTGGTCAATTGTATATGGTTGATTATCGCTGTCTCCCAATGAATGAGAAACAAGGTATAGGTGTCCCACATGAATGAGAAACATTGTATATATGATTTTCATTGCATATTTCTAGTGGTATTCGTGGTTATGACCATTCTTACTAATTATAATTCTGTTTTAAACATTTTGGGACAAGAAGTTCCTTTTCTGATCTTCATTGGACTCATTTTACTTCCACATTCCTCTTTTTGGTCAATTGGATATGGTTAATTAACGGTGTCTTAAATGAATGAGAAACAAGGTATATATGATTCTCATTCCACATTTAGGAGTCTCATAATGTATATTTTTAATGGTATTTATTGTTATGACCAATTTTACTGTTCAAAATTCTGTTTTATGCATTTAGGGACATGAAGTTCTTTTTCTGATCTTCATGGTACTCATTTCAGTTCTAGATCCTGATTTTTGGTCTTTTTCATAAGGTTCATTAACGGTGTCTCCGAAAGAATGAGAAAGAAGTTATTTTTCTTTCTCATTCCTCATATAGGACTCCAATAGTGTATATTTCTAGTGGTATTCATTAATATGACCTTTCATACTCTATCAAATTCTGTTTTAAGCAGTTCGGGAACTCATTTCAGTTCTCATTCTTCTTTTTGGTCTATTGGATATAGTTGATTAACGGTGTCACCCAATGACTGAGACTTAATGTATATATGATTTTCATTCCTCATTTAGGTGTCCCACAATGCATATTTCTAGTGGTATTTGTGGTTATGACCATTCTTACTCATTATAATTCTGTTTTAAGCATTTGGGGACATGAAATTCCTTTTATGGTCTTCATGGGACTCATTTTAATTCCAGATACCTCTTTTTTGTCTATTGGATATAGTTGATTAACGATGTCACCCAATGACTGAGAAACAAGGTATATATGCTTTCTATTCTTCATTTAGGTGTCTCACAATGCATATTTATAGTGGTATTTGTGGTTATGACTATTCTTACTTATAAAATTTATGTTTTAAGCATATGGGGACATGAAGTTCTTTTTCTGATCTTCATGGACTCATTTTAGTTCCAGATTCCTCTTTAGGGTCTATGGGATATGGTTTATTAACGGTGTCTCTCAATGAATGAGAAACAACATATATATAATTCTCATTCAACATTTAGGAGTCTCACAATGCATATTTTTAGTAGTATTTATTGTTATGACCATTTTTACTGTTCAAAATTTTGTTTTATGCATTTAGGGACATGAAGTTATTTTTCTGATCTTCATGGTACTCATTTTAGTTCTAGATCCCGATTTTTGGTCTTTTTGATATGGTTCATTAACGGTGTCTCCGAATGAATGAGAAGAAGTTATTTATGCTTCTCATTCCTCATATAGTACTCCAATAGTGTATATTTCTAGTGGTATTCATTGTTATGACCTTTCGTACTCTATAAAATTCTGTTTTAAGCAGTTGGGGACCTAAAGTTCCTTTTCTGATCTTCATGGGACTCATTTCAGATCTACATTCTTCTTTTTGGTCTATTGGATATGGTAGATTAACGGTGTCTCCCAATGAATGAGAAACAATGTATATATGATTTTCATTCCTCATTTAGGTGTTCCACAATGCATATTTTTAGTGGTATTCGTGGTTATGACCATTTTTCATCAATATAATTATGTTTTAAGCATTTGGGGACATGAAGTTCATTTTCTGATCTTCATAGGACTCATTTTAGTTCCACATTCCTCTTTTTAGTATATTGGATATGGTTAATTAATGGTGTCTACCAATAAACGAGAAACAAGGTATATATGCTTTTCATTCCACATTTAGGAGTCTCACAATGCACATTTTTAGTGGAATTTTTTGTTATAACCATTTTTGCTCTTCAAAATTCTGTTTTATGCATTTAAGGACATGAAGTTCTTTTTCTGATCTTCATGGGACTCATTTTAGTTCCAGATTCCTCTTTTTATTCTATTGGATATGGATAATTAACGGTGTCTCCCAATGAATGAGAAACAAGGTATATATGATTCTCATTCCCCATTTAGGAGTCTCACAATGCATATTTTTAGTGGTATTAATTGTTATGACCACTTTTACTGTTCAAAATTCTGTTTTATGCATTTAGGGACATGAAGTTCTTTTTCTGATCTTCATGGTACTCATTTCAGTTCTAGATCCCGATTTTTGGTCTTTTTGATATGGTTCATTAACGGTGTCTCCGAATGAATGAGAAAGAAGTTATTTATGCTTCTCATTCCTTATAGAGGACTCCAATAGTGTATATTTCTAGTGGTATTCATTGTTATGACCTTTCGTACTCTATAAAATTCTGTTTTAAGCAGTTCGGGACATAAAGTTTCTTTTCTGATTTTCATGGGACTCATTTCAGATCTACGTTCCTCTTTTTGGTCTATTGGATATTGTAGATTAACGGTGTCTCCCAATGAATGAGAAACAATGTATATATGATTTTCATTCCTCATTTAGGTGTCCCACAATGCATATTTCTAGTGGTATTCGTGGTTATGACCATTCTTACTCATTATAATTCTGTTATAAGCATTTTCGGACATGAAGTTCCTTTTCTGATCTTCATGGGACTCATTTTAGTTCCACATTCCTCTTTTTGGTATATTGGAGATGGTTAATTAATGGTGTCTCCCAATGAACGAGAAACAAGGTATACAGGGGCGCTTGCAAAAATGACCCATAAATTGAAGTCAATTACAAATGTAGCCCTCAATTTTTCTCTCTCTAACAAATACCACATTGTCTCCTTTCTAACCTTGGTAGATATGATAATTCACGAAAATGCCATTAGTTTGCCATTATTTATGAATATATTTGATTTATTTCGAAAATGACAAAGACAAACATAACCTCATCTTCTTCACTTATTCACGAAAATGCCATCGACATCAATTCTTCCAGCCACCATTAACAACAAGATCTGAAGCTCTTAATGCTCAAGGACCGCAATTTAACCTCTTTAAACTCACCATTTGAGTTAGCCAACTCATTTTTCACCATTTTCTCATGATTTTCATCTCTAAAACTCGTAAATCCAATTTTTTACAAATTTCAGACCCTTTTTTATGTGCATAGAAGGGGATTCTTGCATACATAGAGTCTGGGTTTCTTTTGTGGTGGTCAGCCTCACATTTTTGACGTTGACGAAGCGAAAAGCCAGATTCAGGTAATTCAAACATGATTTTCTGGGGTTTTCTATCTGTTTCGCGGGAGTAGACTTCATTTGCTGTCTACTAGTCAAACAATAGGTTAGTTTTGCATTTGACCATTTGGCGAGTAGACTTCATTTGCAGTCTACTATTTTGCTTTGGTAAGAAAAAAATATAAGACACGTCATACTCGTAGTGGCCACGTTAGTTTTGCATTTGACCAAGAGGAGGTCTTTTCGGAGAAGTCTACTCGAGAATTCTACTTTTAATGGAGGTTAATATTGCATTTGACCAGATTTTGACTTTTATAGTAGACTGCGGGTGCCGTCTACTGAGGTTACTTTTGGGGTTGTTGAAAACATTAAAAAATTGATCATTAATATGATTTAAATAGTAGACTTCACTAGCCGTCTACTTTCTGAGTAGACGACTATCACAGTCTACTATTAATTTAATCGTAAATTTGGTCAACACCAGTACTAACCTAGTAGACTTCACTAGCCGTCTACTCAGAAAGTAGACTTCTCTAAGAAGTTTACTCTGATTTTGAATTGCAAAACTAACCCGAGAGAAGTCTACTTCTGGTATGAAGTCTAATTCAGAAAGTCAAAGTTTGGTCAATTGCAAAACTGACCCATATTTTCAGAGTAGACTGCAAATGAAGTTTACTTTTGCAAATTGCCGATTAAAGAATGCAGATTTCTCTAGACGTCTACTCAGGAAGTCTGCATTCTTTAATTGCCAATTGCAAAAGTAACCCGGGAGAGTAGACTTCTCTATGAAGTCTAACGAGTAGACTTCATAGAGAAGTTTACTTCATAATGATTTTATTAAAGTTGTAAATAGAACATATTTATAACGAATTTTTAAGATTTTCTTGTTCATGCGTTGGTTTTAGCCTACCTACTTACTTGTGTGTGAGTTTTACATGTTTATTTGATATATGCATTGCTGAATCAGTTTTCTTGTTTCATATTGCAACTAGGTCACTAATAGTAGACTTCAATATGAAGTCTACTCGTTAGACTTCATAGAGAAGTCTACTCTTTTTAATTAGATTTCTAATGTGTTTTGATTGTCTTTTTTTACAGAGAAATGTGGTTCACGTACCAGTTGTTTACGGAGTATGGATGATGCAAAATCAATCTTGGCATTTCGAAGTGGATAAACACAAAGGAGGGAGAATGTTCAGCTTGTGTGATGGTTGTACACTCAGTGAGCTTCTTCAAATGGTAGAAGATGATTTCCGCGTGGAGAAGAATGTAGATATTGTGGAGTTATCTTATCCTTTACCAGATGCGATGCTTCAACAAATACCTACACATACCCCTCCTACGTATGTGACAAGTGATAGACAAGTTAAGAGCTTTATCGAATTAGGTAAAGAACATGTTTTGCGCCTTTGTGTAACTAGAAGGAGCATGGATACTGGGAATGTTGATGTGGAGGGACGTGGGGAGGATTTGCATTATGATGATGTTGAAGATATGGAAGCATGTGACATGGAGGACGATAATGCGGATGATTTTAATGGTATTGCTGGTGAGAATGATGATGAGTGTGGTGCGACGGATGGTGTTGATGCGGATCTAAAAGATGAGAGTGATGTGTTGGATGTGGATTACAGTGAATATTGGAAAGTGAAAGATGAGGATGAGTATGAGGATGAGGATGATGTTAAGGATGAGGATCATATCTCGCCTGATGTTTTGGGTCGTCGTGTTCAAGGTGGACCGTCCAATGGCACCTGGTCTGACAATATTTTTGTCATGCAGAGCTTTCCTAGAAAAGAAAAGCTTATATCAGAGCTGAATTTAACGGCCGTGATGTTAAAATTCGCGTTCAAAGTGTATAAGTCAACGAATATTTTGTTTGTAGCAAAATGTTATGTGGGTGGATGCATTTGGAAGCTTAGAGCGACTGCGAAGAATGAACCAAACACGTTTTGAGTGACAAAGTATGTGAAGACGCATACTTGTTCTCTGTCAGACCGAGCAGCTATCCGTAGACGGCGCACACCGAAACATATTGGACGTTTATTCATAGAACGCGTTGGAATCATTGATGGTATTGTGCCGAAGTATATCACAGATGCAATGAAGGCGATGTTTGGGATGAACCTGGATTATACGACTTCTTACCGAGCTTTGATATATGCTCGAGAAATGGTAAAGGGTACTGATACCCAGAGTTTTAACCCTATAGAAAGCTACTGCAAGTGCACAGCAAAAAAGTAGTACTTAGGGGTCGAATTTCACAAGGACCAAAGTTACTCTATGAAATTATAAGATTGAAGCTAAGCTAAGATATAAATAATAAGTTTTTGGAAAGAATCAATAAGAAAAAGATTACGATAAATGAAAAGTGCTATAAAAGATTTTTGGAAAGAAAATAAGTAAGTAAATATTAAGAATTAATTCAATAAAGAAAAATTGCAAAAAAAGGTTTTTGGAAAGAATACAAAATAACAAAGATTAGATTTAATTCAAATAAGGAGAATTGCAAATAAATGATTTTAGAAAGAATACAAAATAGCAAAGATTAGATTTAATTCAAATAAGGAAAACGCTAGGCTTAGGGTATTCGCAGGAATTCAGATTCAAGAACCAAACAACTATTCAGGGAAGGACTTTCGAACAAGTCTGAAACTCAAACATAAATATAATGTCAATCTACTTCCGTAGCCTTGACAACTTTATCTAGTAACTTAGTATTCTAAACTTCCGTTTGAACCTAAAATTCTAGACAAGCATTAAGAATAGGTTTGATAAGTTCACAAATCGCTTTAACATCAACTTCCGCAGGTTAAAGACAATTTGCTCATCTAGGTTATTACTAGCAACCTATTAACTTCCGCTAAATAGGTTAAACCTAAATTCAATAGATTAATTGATCAGATTAAACTAAGCATTAAGAACAACTCAAGATGAAGACATCAACAGAATTAAACCCTATTTATGTTTAGTTTATTGAACTCTGAAGTTCCTTTGAACCCTAAACCTAACTAATGAAATTACTCAGACATAGAAAAGTAGAACACAGAAATAATTATGAAAGACATAATAGAATAAATAGATAAATAAAAGAGGTTCAGAATTCTTCTCCAAAAGGTTGTAGAGACTTCTTCTCCCCAATCTTACAAAAGCAAAAACTCAAAGAAAAGTAGCTATTGAAAACTTCATTTCTCTAAAACTTATGAAAGCTATAATATTTATATAAGATTGGTGACGGCTAGGGTTTAAGGTTGTTGACACCTAGGGTTTCCAAAAATTCGGGCTTGATAGAGGCCCAATAGATGACTTGGCTTGGACTGGTTTCTTTAAACTGGATATAGCCTTCTATGTCTGGTCAGGATGAGTGTCGGGCGACACTAGCAAAGGGTGTCGGCGACACCAAGCTCCTTTTTGCACACTTTAGGCGAATTTTGCTCTGTGAACTCCAATCTTCGGTTTTGTCATCTTTGTACCTAAGAATGACTTAATAAAACTAAAAGACTCGATATAGACTAAAAAATAGCTTAGAAAAGATAGTTAAAAAGCATCAAAAATACAATATATCAACTCCCCCAGAGTTAGCTTTTTCTTGCCCTCAAGCAAAACAGAAAACTAAACCTATAGAAGAGGTTTGAAAATGCGGGAACTCACTTTATCTTCGGAGAATTTCACTGACCATTTGAGACTTAAAACCCACATAATGCAAGATCAGTTCAATATTGAACCACCATGTACTTCTCCGTAGGCATTCAAAGCATTCCAAATTCAACCCACAACTTCACAACATAGCCTATAAACCTTCATCACTGGGTCTCATTAATGATTCCAGTGCCAAAGACCTTCTAGACTCATTCCCATACTATACTATAACATAACAACTTTATTTCTACTTTTTGGTACTCTTTCTCTCCCCCAAACTTACTTCTTTTCTTTTCTTTTCATTTTTTCATTTTGTTTTCTTTTTTAAATAGGCAAAGATGTGAGGAATAGTGGGGTCGACGGAAATTTTCCTATCCCTCGTTTCCATCTTTGTGTGATCATTCCTTTTAAAGTAGAATAGTGGGGTCGACATAAACTTTCATATCCATCTACTCAAAAGAAAATCATTTCATCTTTTCACTTTATTAAATATTTAGAGAGAGGAGTATCAATACTTATATATGAAAGTTGTGTCTGCCAAGTATGAATGAGGAGTCAAGCCTTATGAACACTAGTCTTATTAATGTGGTAAAAGAAAAAGTAGGGAAATTGGCTCGGGCTTACTAGGTTCTATTGGAAGTGAAGACGTCTCTAGTCAGCCAATCAACCTTTGGAATTTTCATTAGTCGGATATGAACTGGTTCTGCAAGAATGGTCACTCAGAAACAAACAGTCAATAGAACACACCAAGATAAGGATCATAATTCCCAACAAAATTTTGCCTCAAGAAAAACACCAAAAAGAAACTCAAAACAAGACAAAAGAAAGTAAGTTACGATAAACACCTCCCCCAGACTTACTTCACACCGTCCCAGGTGTGAAAATAAATCAAGAGAAAGAATCAAAAACAAAGTTGTTTTTTTTTCCAGAAATGGAAAAAGCAAAGAAACGTGGACGTATCTGGGTGTCGAGCGACACTAAGGTGGGTATCGGTCGACACCATATGTGGTCGACTCTTCCTTCGTTTCCTACAATCTCTTTCCTGACATCTAAGAAAACCAAAACCAAAAATCAGAAGCAAAAGAAATTAAAACAAAGTATATACACTTACCAGTGGGTTGCCTCCCACCAAACGCTTAGTTTAAGTCATTAGCTTGACTTTGATGCCATGTATCAGTCAGGTTGGGCTTGAGAGCATGTCTCAAAACAAGCTCCACAATCAAACATCTTCAACTTCAGAACATTACACAGCATACCATTCACCACATCCTTACCCTTCTCTTTCAAATCTAAGGAGAGAATAGCTCTAACTTTAGAGAAAGGCTTAGAGGTACCTTTGCACTTCACCTTATACTCAATTGTGTCTCCATCACATCCCTGAGGGATCAAAGTCATTTTAGGACCACCCTTTCTTCTTTTGCTCTGCACTTTTTCCTGCACCTTCGCCTTCTCCCTGAATTTCTTGTGCCAGATGTGAGGATCTCCATCCAAGACTTCTTTGATCTCATTCTTATCACAAGAGTTCTTCGCAGAATCAACTTTCAACTTCTCAATAGGCACTACTGAGATGCAAGAGGCATGTTGGATGAGACAAGTAGTTGGAAAGGCTTTGTAGAAAACATTATTGTCAATGTTGGAGAAAGACACTCTCTTATTGGGCATATCAATGACTGCACCCACTGTGGCCATAAATGGTCTTCCAAGAATCAAAGGTATAGCAGATCCGTTTTTCATCTCTACAACCTGAAAATCAGCATGAACTAGACAATCTCCCACTCTAACCTGCAAGTCCAGAATTGTACCAAATGGAGTTGTGGTGGAAGAGTTTGCAAAGGCGATAGTCATCGCAGGATGATTCATATAAGTGATTTGCAGTTGGTCCACAATGGCTTTTGACATGAGGTTCACACTAGATCCAGAGTCACAAAAAGACTCTTTAAACTCAACTCCTGCAATAGAGCATGGGACAGCAAAATTTCCAGGATCCTCAATCTTAGGCAATATCCTTAATGGTGGTGGTGTGCTTCTTGCTTCAACAAAGTGTGCTTTAATCTCTTCTTCAGTCTCTTCGCAGTTCCAAAAGAAATCGTATATAGGGCGATTTTTCAAGGCTTCCTCAAAAGAGATTTCTTTAGGAATCTTTCTCACCATCTTGTTAAAACAAGCCAACTTTTCTGCACTGATAGGCTTCCTTAGATCTCTAGGTGGAACGGGGTAAGACACCTTGGGAACATATACCCGAGAAGAAGGCGTTGCAGGTTTTGTTGCAGGTTCTGGATCAACTAATTCAGGAATTTTTGACTCTTTGAACACTTGTTCTACAGTTTCTGGCTCCATCCGTGATTGGTGTCGCTCGACACCAAGAGGATGTCGATCGACATTGACTTCAAAAGTCGATCGTTTCATCTCTTCATCTGCAGATTCTGCTGCAACATCAGACGTCCTTCCACTAGTCAGAGTAATGGCATTCACATGCTCAAGTCTGGGATTCTATTCCACCTTTCCAGGGAGAGTTCCTGGTGTTCTCTTAATTGCTTCGGCAGTTTGAGCAACTTTAATATCCAGCTTCTTTATGTGAGCGGACACAGCTTCATACTTGCTATTGAGATCGGTGTACATGTTGTTCATATCGACAGCTGTCTTCTGCTGACCAACAAGAAGTTGTTGCATCATTGCCTTCAGCTCATTTTGGGGGTTGGGTGCTGTAGCCGCTGGAGCTTGAAACGGAACTATCGGGAGTTTCTGGAGGTTTAAAGCTTGAGGGATGAACTGATTTCCGTTCTGGTATCGATTCTGCCCTTGGTTCTGTACAAACGGTTTCTCTTGGAAGTTCTAGGAGGACTTTTTCTGAAAGCCAGAGTTCTGCATTCCATTCTGACCGGTGAATCCTAGAAATTGTCTTCCCGGTGGCTGTGGGTAAACCTGATCTTGAGGATTCTCGACATTAGTACTTCTGTAGGAGAGGTTTGGATGGTTTCTGTAGTTAGAGTTGAAGCCGTGACTTTGCTGGAAACCTTGACCATTCATGTAGTTGATCTCCTGTGGTTCTTCCTTGTCTACGTTGAATAACTCTTGACGAAAATCTGCGTCTCGAGTTTCGTCAACAGCTTGTACGCTCCGCGTATTTCCTTTCAGAAACAGACTCACCTTTGCAGCAATTTCGTCGATCTTCTGTGAATCGATGCTCTGGATTTTGCGGGATCTATCGTACTCTGGAGCTCTTTCACTAGAACTTGCAGCCAAGTTCTCAATCAGCTCATATGCTCCCTGGACAGTCTTTGTCATGAAGTTCCCATTGCTGGCGGCGTTGAGAGCAGTCTTGTAGTCCCAGTCGACTACATCGTAGAAAATTCCCAGAATCTGTTCGTCAGAATAACCGTGGTGTGGGTAGTCCCTGCGATACTCAGCAAATCGCTCCCATGCTTTGCAAAAAGCCTCCCCCGGATGTTGACGGAAGGTGGTGATCTTACTCCTCAAAGCGGGCGTCTTGGTTTTTGTGTAGAAGTGGTCTGTAAAGGTGGACCAACACATCACCCATGAGGTGATAGATCCAGCAGGTAGCTATTTCAGCCACCGCTGTGCTTTATCCGCCAAAGTGAACGGAAAAAGCTTACACTTGAGAAAATTGGGAGGTACTCCATTCGCTTTGGTCGTACTGCACATCTCCTCGAAAGTCTCGATGTGATCCATTGGGGTTTCAGAAGGCAGTTCATTCAAAATGTGCTGCCGAACACATGCGATCATCTGAGGCTTGATTTCATAATCTTGCCTCTGGATTTCCGGAGGGCGTATAGCGGATCGGTTCTGGTAGTAGGCATGCGGCGTGTCTATGTCTCCAATGGTACGCGGTTGTGGTTGCTGCATTTGGTCCATTCGTTGTTCAAGTCTCTGGAGTGCAGAAATTATCGCGCCTTCTGCCTGGTTGTCGTTTTCACCCATGATGGTTGGATTCGACTTTTTCTTTCGGTTTTCTCGCTCGGACTTTCTTAGCTCTTGGTTGCTTAAAGCTGTAGGATTCTTAGAGCTTTGACTCCTTGTGATCATACACCTGAAACCCACAAGACAAGAAAGGTAAAATGAGTTAGTAAACTCTTAGACTAAACTTCAACTAAAGCTTTAGCTGCTTGATTGTCTGAAGAGCTCTGAAAATCAAAGGTAACTCAATTGGTCCCCGGCAACAGCGCCAAAAACTTGATACCAAGAGTTTTAACCCTATAGAAAGCTACTGCAAGTGCAAAGCAAAGAAGTAGTACTTAAGGGTCGAATTCCACAAGGACCAAGGTTACTCTATGAAATTATAAGATTGAAGCTAAGCTAAGATATAAATAATAAGTTTTTGGAAAGAATCAATAAGTAAAAGATTACGATAAAGGAAGAGTGCTATAAAAGACTTTTGGAAAGAAAATAAGTAAGTAAATATTAAGAATTAATTCAATAAAGGAAAATTGCAAATAAAAGTTTTTAGAAAGAATACAAAATAGCAAAGATTAGATTTAATTCAAATAAGGAAAATGCTAGGCTTAGGGTATTCGCAAGAATTCAGATTCAAGAACCAAACAACTATTCAGGGACGACTTTCGAACAAGTCTCAAACTCAAACATAAATATAATATCAATCTACTTCCGTAGCCTTGACAACTTTATCTAGCAACTTAGTATTCTAAACTTCCGTTTGAACCTAAAATTCTAGACAAGCATTAAGAATAGGTTTGATAAGTTCACAAATCGCTTTAACATCAACTTCCGCAGGTTAAAGACAATTTGCTCATCTAGGTTATTACTAGCAACCTATTAACTTCCGCTAAATAGGTTAAACCTAAATTCAATAGATTAATTGATCAGATTAACTTAAGCATTAAGAACAACTCAAGATGAAGGCATCAACAGAATAAAACCCTATTTATGTTTAGTTCATTAAACTCAGAAATTCCTTTGAACCCTAAACCTAACTAATGAAATTACTCAGACATAGAAAAGAAGAACACAGAAATAATTATGAAAGACATAATAGAATAAATAGATAAATAAAAGAGGTTCAGAATTCTTCTCAAAGAAAAGTAGCTATTGAAAACTTCATTTCTCTAAAACTTATGAAAGCTATAATATTTATATAAGATTGGCGACGGCTTGGGTTTAAGGTTGTCGACGCCTAGGGTTTCCAAAAATTTGGGCTTGATAGAGGCCCAATAGATGACTTGGCTTGGACTGGTTTCTTTAAACTGGATAAAGCCTTCTATGTCTGGTCAGGATGAGTGTCGGGCGACACTAGCAAAGGGTGTCGGCGACACCAAGCTCCTTTTGCACACTTTAGGCGGATTTTGCTCTTTGAACTCCAATCTTCGGTTTTGTCATCTTTTTACCTAATAATGACTTAATAAAACTAAAAGACTTGATATAGAATAAAAAATAGCTTAGAAAAGATAGTTAGAAAGCATCAAAAATACAATATATCAGGTACATCAGAAGATGGATATGAGAGGCTGCCTTCCTATTTGCATGAAATTGAGAAAGCAAATCCAGGAAGTGTCACAGACATTGTACATGATGAGAAGAACCGGTTCAAGTACCTGTTTATATCTTTCGGGTCTTCAATATCTGGTTTTAGGTACTTGAGGCGAGTTATTGTGGTTGATGGAACTCATCTAACTGGGAAGTATGGAGGGGGTGCTGCTAGGTTCGGCCGGGCAGGATGACAACTTTCAGATATTTCCGTTGGCTTTTGGAATCGTTGACTCAGAATGTGATGCTTCGTGGGAGTGGGTTTTCACAAAATTATGCTGCTGTTTTTCAGACGAATATTCGATTGTCATAGTCTCTGACAGGCACTCCTCCATAGCTAAAGCATGCAGCACTGTTCTACACTGGGCAACACGCGGAATATGCTACTACCATCTACAACAAAACATTGTCACACATTTTCGTGGGAAGCAACTCATGTATTTGGTGAAAGGTGCTGCTTATGGGCATACGGTTTCCGACTATAACCGATATATGGATGCACTTCGACATGTAAATCCCAGCCTTGCAACATATTTGGAGAATGCGGATCCAAGGTTATGGTCACGAGTTCACTTTCTCGGAAATAGATACAACATAAAGACAAGTAACATCGCAGAGTCTATCAATTCTGTATTTAAGCAAGCCCGAGGATTCCCCATATGGTTTCTCCTTGAGTTTATTCGAGAGAAGTTAGCGAGGTGGCATTGTAAAAGGGGGAAAGATGCTTTGAGTCTCACTACTCTTCATAGCCGCGGTGTTGAGTATTTATTTTCCATTCGCCAACATTATGCAGATAAGATGACAGTTCAACGCATAGACGGTTGGCGTTTCTTTGTCAAGGGTGGAACACTAGATTGTATGGTTGATCTGGAAGCTAGAAAGTGTGTGTGTGGTGTTTTCGATGTGGAAAAAATACCATGTTCACATGCTATTGCAGCTGCAAATGAGGCACGTGTTCATTTTTCTACGCTTGTATGCCCTACGTATACGACTCAGTTTTTGTTTGCCACAAACTCGGGTAATATCTTTCCCGCATCCGCATCTACTGCAGAACCTGGAACTTTTCCAAGTCTTATTCCTTCAATTGTTAAGCGTGCTCCTGGGATGCAGAAGAAATCGAGGTGGCAAACTTGGCTAGAAATGGCAACGAAGAAGGGGACCAAACCTAGAAAGTTGCACAAACATTACAGTTGTTCAAATTGCAGACAACCTGAACATACTCGACCGCATTGTGTAAGTTACACTCTTCAGAGTTTGTATTGGTATGTTGTATTCTTGTGTGTTCCCAATTTGTTTTTGTTCACATGGTTGCTGTTTGTTATAGGTGATGAGAGAAGCCGGACAGTGATGTCTACTCTTCTTTATGGACTTTTAATGTAGTCTACTCTTTGTAATGAAGTCTACTCTATGTAATGAAGTCTACTATATGTAATGAAGCCTACTATATGTAATGAAGTCTCCTCTATGTAATGAAGTCTCCTCTATGTATTGAAGTCTACTATATGTAATGAAGTCTCCCCTATGTAATGAAGTCCCCTCTTTTAATGAAGTCCCCTCTTTTAATGGAGTCTACTTTTAACATGTCAGATAGTCGACTGTAATTATGCCTACTTACCCATACGTATGTGTCGTTTCGTTTTTTAAGTAATAAATAATTTCGTTTATATTAACTAGTCTCCACTTACCTATGTACGTGTCATTTCGACTTCGTGTAGTATAAATGCCCTCTTTCCTCATTGGCTTTTTTACCTGTTTCATTACCGTTTTTACTGCCTTCTTCGTTAATAGTCACAGTTTCATCAAACAACCGAAAGAATGGTTGAATCGTCTTTGCTCTCTTTCCCAACAGAGATTCAAGAGCTTATTACCCAACGCGTCGCCAATAATTCTCTGGTAGATCTCTTTAGCTTGAAGAGAACATGCAAAACACTCAAAGACGTTTCAGAGCGTCCCTCGGTCTATGCATCCGTGAATCTATTCAGTTTGTCTGTGTATCACTGGTACGGTGGTGCACTGTTCATGGTCACGTGTTACGGACATGGAAATCGACACGCGATTTTCCTGAAGGGCGCTGAAGACTACTTTCACTACGAGAGGCTTGAGGATGGGGTGGAAAGGATTAAACTGGCAACTGATAGAGGATCTGTGTTTGCTATGTATACATATGCAATTTTACACAAGGTATTTTATAATGATGCCTCTTACTTATGTCGGTTTACCCGCAAATCTATCTGTGCGGTAAGTACCCGTGTCCTACTAGATGAATGGGGTTGGCCTCCTTTGCTGCCTGCCTTATCCGAAAAAAAGGTAGAGTTTCAGAATTTTGTGCTTCCCAATTTGTACACTTGCAATTGTACTCCTTGCAATCATTGGTACTATTGGTACCAAGATGAAATGAAGGATGCTGAGATGTGTGACGAATGTTTCTGGACAAGGGAGTTAGGAATTTTTTTAGAGTTCTTCCGTGTCCCGTTTGTACCGATGTAATGAAGTATACTCTATATGCCGAAGTCTACTCTATGTAATGAAGTCTTCTCTATGAAATGAAGTATACTCTATGTAATGAAGTCTTCTCTATGTAATGAAGTATACTCTTTTTAATGCAAGCTACTCTATTAAATGAAATCTGCTCTTTCAAATGTAGTCTACTCTTCGTAATGATGACCATTGACTACTAAACGGTTCCTTATTTGTGATGTAGTTAACATATGCAGCCGTAAGTAACTTTTTACATGTCAGATACTCGATTATTATATTTGTGACGTCTACTCATTGTAATAATGCATGTACTTATCTTTATGTACGTTTACTAATTAATAAATAACTTCGTTTAAGTAATACTAACCTTTTGTTAATATCGAGTAGCTTCCAATTACCATACGCATACGTAGGTGTCGTTTCGACTATTAGTATAAATGCTCTCTCTCCTCATTTACTTTTTTACCAGTTTCATTATCTTCTTTACCGGTGTCTCCCAATGAATGAGAAACAATGTATATATGATTTTCATTCCTCATTTAACGGTGCACATTTTTAGTGGTATTCGTGGTTATGAACATTCTTACTCATTATAATTCTGTTTTAAGCATTGGGAGACATGAAGTTCTTTTTCTGATCTTCATGGGACTCATTTTAGTTCCAGATTCCTCTTTTTGGCATGTTGGATATGGTTAATTAATGGTGTCTCCCAATGAATGAGAAACAAGGTATATATGCTTCTCATTCTACATTTAGGAGTCTCACAATGCATATTTTTAGTGGAATTTATTGTTATAACCATTTTTACTCTTCAAAATTCTGTTTTATGCATTTAGGGACATGAAGTTCTTTTTCTGATCTTCATGAGACTCATTTTAGCTCCAGATTCCTCTTTTTATTCTATTGGATATGGTTAACTAACGGTGTCTCCCAATGAATGAGAAACAAGGTATATATGATTCTCATTCCTCATTTAGGAGTCTCAAAATGCATATTTTTAGTGGTATTTATTGTTATGACCATTTTTACTCTTCAAAATTCTGTTTTATGCATATAGGGACATGGAGTTCTTTTTCTAATCTTCATGGCACTCATTTCAATTCTAGATCCCTATTTTTGGTATTTTTGATATGATTCATTAACAATGTCTCCGATTGAATGAGAAAGAAGATATTTATGCTTCTCATTCAACATTTAGGATTCCAATAGTGTATATTTCTAGTGGTATTCATTGTTATTACCTTTCGTACTCTTTAATATTCTGTTTTATGCATTTGGGGAAATAAATTCCTTTTCTGATCTTGATGGGACTCATTTCAGTTCTACATTCCTCCTTTTGGTCTATTGGATATGGTTGATTAACGTTGTCTCCCAATGAATGAGAAACAATGTATTTATGATTTTCATTCCTCATTTAGGTGTCCCACAATGCCTATTTCAAGTGGTATTCGTGGTTATGACGATTCTTACTCATTATAATTCTGTTTTAAGCATTTGGGGACATGAAGTACCTTTTCTGATCTTCATGGGACTAATTTTTGTTCCAGATGCCTCTTTTGGTCTATTGGATATAGTTGATCAACGGTGTCACCCAATGACTGAGATTTAAGGTATATATGTTTTTTTATTCTTCATTTAGGTGTCTCACAATGCATATTTATAGTGGTATTCGTGGTTATGACTATTCTTACTCATTAAATTCCTGTTTTAACCATTCGGGGACATGAATTTCTTTTTCTGATCTTCATGGGACTTATTTTAGTTCCTGATTCCTCTTTTTGGTCTATTGGATATGGTTAATTAACGGTGTCTCCCAATGAATGAGAAACAAGGTATATATGATTCTCATTCCACATTTCGGAGTCTCACAATGCATATTTTTAGTGGTATTTAGTGTTATGACCATTTTTACTCTTCAAAACTCTGTTTTATGCATTTAGGGACATGAAGTTCCCTTTCTGATCTTCATGGTACTCATTTCAGTTCTAGATCCCTATCTTGGTCTTTTTGATATGGTTCATTAACGGTGTCTCCGAATGAATGAGAAAGAAGTTATTTATGCTTCTCATTCCTCATATAGGACTCCAATAGTGCATATTTCTTGTGGTATTCATTGTTATGACCTTTCGTACTCTTTAAAATTCTGTTTTAAGCATTTGGGGACATAAAGTTCTTTTTCTAATCATGATGGGACTCATTTAACTTCTACATTCTTCTTTTTGGTCTATTGGATATTGTAGATTAACGGTGACTCCCAATGAATGAGAAACAATATATATATGATTTTCATTCCTCATTTAGGTGTCCGACAATGCATATTTCAAGTGGCACTCGTGGTTATGACCATTCTTACTCTTTATAATTCTGATTTAAGCATCTGGGGACATGAAGTTCCTTTTCTGATCGTCATGGGACTTATTTTAGTTTCAGATCCCTCTTTTTGGTCTATTGGATATAGTTGATTAACGGTGTCACCCAATGACTGAGAAACAAGGTATATATGCTTCTCATTCCACATTTAGGAGTCTCACAATGCATATTTTTAGTTGTATTTATTGTTATAACCATTTTTACTCTTTAAAATTCTATTTCATGTCTTTTTTTGGTCTATTGGGTAGTTGATTAATGGTGTCACCCAATGACTGAGAAAAATATATATATGCTTCTGATTCCACATTTAGGAGTCTCACAATGCATATTTTTAGTGATATTTATTGTTATAACCATTTTTACTCTTCAAAATTCTGTTTTAAGAAGTTGGGGACATGATGTTCCTTTTCTAATCTTCATGGGACGCACTTTAGTTACAGATTTCTCTTTTTGGTCGATTGTATATGGTTGATTATCACTGTCTTCCAATGAATGAGAAACAAGGTATATATATTTTTTATGCTTAATTTAGGTGTCACACAATATATACTTCTAGTGGTATTCATTGTTATGACCTTTCGTATTCTTTAAAATGCTGTTTTAAGCATTTGGGGACATTAAGTTCCTGTTCTGATCTTGATGGGACTCATTTCAGTTCTACAGTCTTTTTTTGGTATATTGGATATGGTTGATTAACGGTGTCTCACAATAAATGAGAAACAATGTATATATGATTTTCATTCCTCATTTAGGTGTCCACAATGCATATTTTACTGGTATTTGTGGTTATGACCTTTTTTACTCATTATAATTCTGTTTTAAGCATTTGGGGACATGACATTCAGTTTCTGATCTTCATGGGACTCATTTTAGTTCCACATTCCTCTTTTTGGTCTATTGGATATGGTTAATTAATTGTGTCTCCCAATGAACAAGAAACAAGGTATATATGCTTCTCATTCCACATTTAGGAGTCTCACAATGCATATTTTTATTGGTATTTATTGTTATAACCATTTTTACTTTTCAAATTCTGTTTTAAGCATTTGGGGACATGATGTTCCTTTTCTGATCTTCATGGGAATCATTTTATTTCCAGGTTCCTCTTTTTGGTCTATTGGAAATTGTTAATTAACGGTATCTCCCAATGAATGAGAAACAACGTATATATGCTTCTCATTCCAAATTTAGGAGTCTCACAATGCATATATTTAGTTGTATTTATTGTTATACTATTTTTACTCTTCAAAATTCTGTTTTATGTGATCGGAGACATGAAGTTCCTTTTCTAATCTTAATGGGACGCACTTTAGTTCCAGATTCCTCTTTTTGGTCATTGTATATGGTTGATTATCGCTGTCTCCCAATGAATGAGAAACAAGGTATATATGTTTTTCAATCTTCATTTAGGTGTCCACAATGCATATTTCTAGTGGTATTCGTGGTTATGATCATTCTTACTAATTATAATTCTGTTTTAAACATTTAGGGACATGAAGTTCATTTTCTGATGTTCATTGGACTCATTTTAGTTCCACATTCCTCTTTTTGGTTAATTGGATATGGTTAATTAACGGTGTCTCCCAAAGATTGAGAAAGAAGGTACATATGATTCTCATTCCACATTTAGGGTCTCGCCATGCGTATTTTTAGTGGTATTTATTGTTATGACCATTTTTACTGTTCAAAATTCTATTTTATGCATTTAGGGACATGAAGTTCTTTTTCTGATCTTCATGGTACTCATTTTAGTTCTAGATCCCTATTTTTGGTCTTTTTGATAAGGTTCATTAACAGTGTCTCCGAATGAATGAGAAAGAAGTTATTTATGCTTCTCATTCCTCATATAGGACTCCAATAGTGTATATTTCTTGTGGTATTCATTGTTATGACGTTTTCGTACTCTTTAAAATTCTGTTTTATGAATTTGGGGACATAAAGTTCATTTTCTGATCTTGATGGGACTCGTTTCAGTTCTACATTCCTCTTTTGGCTATTGGATATAATTGATTAACGTTGTCTCCCAATGAATGAGAAACAATGTATATATGATTTTGATTCCTCATTTATGTGTCCTACAATGCATATTTCAAGTGGTATTGTGGTTATGACCATTGTTGCTCATTATTATTCTATTTAAGCATTTGGGGACATGAAACACCTTTTCTGATCTTAATGAGACTCATTTTTGTTCCAGATGCCTCTTTTGCTCTATTGGATATAGTTAATTAACGGTGTCACCCAATGACTGAGAAACAAGGTATATATGTTTTTATTCTTCATTTAGGTGTCTCACAATGCATATTTATAGTGGTATTCGTGGTTATGACTATTCTTACTCATTAAGTTTCTGTTTTAAGCATTTGGGGCATGAACTTCCTTTTTTGATCTTCATGGGACTCATTTTAGTTCCTGATTCCTCTTTTTGGTCTATTGGATATGGTTAATTAACGGTGTCTCCCAATGAATGAGAAACAAGGTATATATGATTCTCATTCCACATTTCGGAGTCTCACAATGCATATTTTTAGGGGTATTTATTGTTATGACCATTTTTACTCTTCAAAATTCCGTTTTATGCATTTAGGGACATGAAGTTCCTTTTCAGATCTTCATGGTACTCATTTCAGTTCTAGATCCCTATTTTGGTCTTTTTGATATGGTTCATTAACGGTGTCTCCGAATGAATGAGAAAGAAGTTATTTATTCTTCTCATTCCTCATATAGGACTCCAATAGTGTATATTTCTTGTCGTATTCATTGTTATGACCTTTCATACTCTTTAAAATTATGTTTTTAAGCATTCGGGGACATAAAGTTCTTTTTTTTATCTTGATGGGACTCATTTCAGTTCTACATTCCTCTTTTTGGTCTATTGGATATGGTAGATTAACGGTGTCTCCCAATGAATGAGAAACAATGTATATATGATTTTGATTCCTCATTTAGGTGTCCTACAATGCATATTTAAAGTGGTATTCGTGGTTATGACCATTGTTGCTCATTATTATTCTATTTTAAGCATTTGGGGACATGAAACACCTTTTCTGATCATAATGGGACTCATTTTTGTTCCAGATGCCTCTTTTTGGTCTATTGGATATAGTTGATTAACGGTGTCACCCAATGACTGAGAAACAAGGTATATATGTTTTTATTCTTCATTTAGGTGTCTCACAATGCATATTTATAGTGGTATTCGTGGTTATGACTATTCTTACTCATTAAGTTTCTGTTTTAAGCATTTGGGGGCATGAACTTCCTTTTTTGATCTTCATGGGACTCATTTTAGTTCCTGATTCCTCTTTTTGGTCTATTGGATATGGTTAATTAACGGTGTCTCCCAATGAATGAGAAACAAGGTATATATGATTCTCATTCCACATTTCGGAGTCTCACAATGCATATTTTTAGGGGTATTTATTGTTATGACCATTTTTACTCTTCAAAATTCCGTTTTATGCATTTAGGGACATGAAGTTCCTTTTCAGATCTTCATGGTACTCATTTCAGTTCTAGATCCCTATTTTTGGTCTTTTTGATATGGTTCATTAACGGTGTCTCCGAATGAATGAGAAAGAAGTTATTTATTCTTCTCATTCCTCATATAGGACTCCAATAGTGTATATTTCTTGTCGTATTCATTGTTATGACCTTTCATACTCTTTAAAATTATGTTTTAAGCATTCGGGGACATAAAGTTCTTTTTTTTTATCTTGATGGGACTCATTTCAGTTCTACATTCCTCTTTTTGGTCTATTGGATATGGTAGATTAACGGTGTCTCCCAATGAATGAGAAACAATGTATATATGATTTTGATTCCTCATTTAGGTGTCCTACAATGCATATTTAAAGTGGTATTCGTGGTTATGACCATTGTTGCTCATTATTATTCTATTTTAAGCATTTGGGGACATGAGACACCTTTTCTGATCATAATGGGACTCATTTTTGTTCCAGATGCCTCTTTTTGGTCTATTGGATATAGTTGATTAACGGTGTCACCCAATGACTGAGAAACAAGGTATATATGTTTTTATTCTTCATTTAGGTGTCTCACAATGCATATTTATAGTGGTATTCGTGGTTATGACTATTCTTACTAATTAAGTTTCTGTTTTAAGCATTTGGGGGCATGAACTTCCTTTTTTGATCTTCATGGGACTCATTTTAGTTCCAGATTTCTCTTTTTGGTCTATTGGAAATGGTTAATTAACGGTGTCTCCCAATGAATGAGAAACAAGGTATATATGATTCTCATTCCACATTTAGGAGTCTCACAATGCATATTTTTAGTGGTATATATTGTTATGACAATTTTTACTGTTCAAAATTCTGTTTTACGCATTTAGGGGCATGAAGTTGTTTTTCTGATCTTCATTGTACTCATTTCATTTCTAGATCCCGATTTTTGGTCTATTTGATATGGTTCATTAACGGTGTCTCCGAATGAACGAATAAGAAGTATGCTTCTCATTCCTCATATAGGACTCTAATAGTGTATATTTCTAGTAGTATTCATTGTTATGACCTTTCGTACTCTATAAAATTCTGTTTTAAGAAGTTGGGGACATAAAGTTCCTTTTCAGATCTTCGTGGGACTTATTTCAGTTCTACATTCCTCTTTTTGTTCTATTTGATATGGTAGATTAACGGTGTCTCCCAATGAATGAGAAACAATGTATATATGATTTTCATTCCTCAATTAGGTGTCCCACAACACATATTTCTAGTGGTATTCGTGGTTATGATCATTCTTACTCATTATAATTCTGTTTTTATCATTTGGGGACATGAAGTTTCTTTTCTGATCTTGATTGGACTCATTTTAGTTCCACATTCCTCTTTTGGTCTATTGGATATGGTTAATTGATGGTGTCTCCCAATGAACGAGAAACATGGTATATATTCTTCTCATTCCACATTTAGGAGTCTCACAATGCATTCTTTTTTGGCATTTCATGTTATAACCATTTTTACTCTTCAAAATTCTGTTTTATGCATTTGGCGACTTGAAGTTCCTTTTCTAATCTTCATGGGAAGCACTTTAGTTCCAGATTCCTCTTTTTGATCGATTGGATGTGTCTCCCAATGAATGAGAAAGAAAGTATATAAGTTTCTCATTCTTCATTTAGGAGTCCCACAATGCATATCTCTAGTGGTATTTGTGGTTTTGACCATTCGTATTCATTATAATTCTGTTTTAAGCATTTGGGGACATAACGTTCCTTTTCTGATCTTCATGGGACTCATTTTAGTTCCACTTTCCTCTTTTTGGTCTATTGGATATGGTTAATTTATGGTGTCTCCCAATGAATGAGAAACAAGGTATATTTGCTTGTCATTCCACATTTCGGAGTCTCACAATGCATATTTTTAGTGGTATTTATTGTTATAACCATTTTTACTCTTCAAAACTCTGTTTTAAGCATTTGGAGATATGATGTTCCTTTTTTGATCTTCATGGGACTCATTTTTGTTCCAGGTTCCTCTTTTTGGCTATTGGAAATGGTGAATTAACAATGTCTCCCAATGAATGAGAATCAAGGTATATATGCATCTCATTCCACATTTAGGAGTCTCATAATGCAAATTTTTAGTTGTATTTATTGTTATAACCATTTTTATTTTTCAAAATTCTGTTTTATGTGTTTGGGGACATGAAGTTCCTTTTCTAATCTTCATGGGCACCACTTTAGTTCCAGATTCCTCTTTTTGATCGATTGGATATGGTTAATTAACGGTGTCTCCCAATGAATAATAAACAAAGTATATAAGTTTCTCATTCTTCATTTAGGAGTCCCACAATGCATATCTATAGTGGTATTTGTGGTTATGACCATTCTTACTCATTATAATTCTGTTTTAAGCATTTGGGGACATAAAGTTCCTTTTCTGATCTTCATGGGACTCATTTTAGTTCCACATTCCTCTTTTTGGTCTGTTGGATATGGTTAATTAATGGTGTATCTCAATGAACGAGAAACAATGTATATATGCTTCTCATTCCACATTTATGAGTCTCACAATGCACATTTTTAGTGGTATTTATTGTTATAACCATTTTTACTTTTCAAAATTCTGTTTTAAGCATTTGGGGACATGATGTTCCTTTTTTTATCTTCATGGGACTCATTTTTGTTCCAGGTTCCTCTTTTTGGTATATTGGAAATAGTGAATTAACGGTGTCTCCCAATGAATGAGAAACAAGGTATATATGCTTCTCATTCCACATTTAGGAGTCTCACAAAAAATTTTAGTGCTATTTATTGTTATGAAAATTTTTACTGTTCAACATTCTGTTTTATGCATTTAGGGACATGAAGTTCTTTTCTGATCTTCATGTACTCATTTCAGTTCTAGATCCCGATTTTTGGTCTTTTGATATGGTTCATTAACGCTGTCTCCGAATGAATGAATCAGAAGTTATTTATGGTTCTCATTCCTCATTTTGGACTCCAATAGTGTATATTTCTAGTAGTATTCATTGTTAAGACCTTTCGTACTCTTAAAATTCTGTTTTAAGCAGTAGGGGACATAAAGTTCCTTTTCAGATCTTCATGAGACTCATTTCAGTTCTACATTCCTCTTTTTGTTCTATTGGATATGGTAGATTAACGGTGTCTCCCAGTGAATGAAAAACAATGTATATATGATTTTTATTCCTCAATTAGGTGTCCCACAATGCAAATTTCTAATGGTATTCGTGGTTATGATCATTCTTACTTATTATAATTCTGTTTTAAGCATTTGGGGACATAAAGTTTCTTTTCTGATCTTGATAGAACTCATTTTAGTTCCATATTCCTCTTTTTGGTCTATTGGATATGGTTAATTATTGGTGTGTCTCCCAATGAACGAGAAACATGGTATATATGCTTCTCATTCCACATTTAGGAGTCTCCCAATGCATATTTTTAGTGGTATTTCTTGTTATAACCATTTTTACTCTTCAAAATTCTGTTTTATGCATTTGGCGACTTGAAGTTTCTTTTCTAATCTTCATGGGAAGCACTTTAGTTCCAGATTCCTCTTTTTGATCGATTGGATGTGTCTCCCAATGAATGAGAAACAAAGTATATAAGTTTCTCATTCTTCATTTAGGAGTCCCACAATGCATATCTCTAGTTGTATTTGTGGTTATGACCATTCTTACTCATTATAATTCTTTTTTAAGCATTTGGGGACATGACGTTCCTTTTCTGATCTTCAAGGGACTCATTTTTGTTCTACATTCCTCTTTTTGGTCTATTGGATATGGTTAATTAATGGTGTCGCCCAATGAACGAGAAACAACGTATATATGCTTCTCATTCCACATTTAGGAGTCGCACAATGCATATTTTTAGTGGTATTTATTGTTATGACCATTTTTACTGTTCAAAATACTGTTTTATGCATTTAGGGATATGAAGTTCTTTTTTTTATCTTCATGGTACTCATTTCAGTTCTAGATCCCTATTTTTGGTCTTTTAGATATGGTTCATTAACAAAGTCTCCGATTGAATGAGAAAGAAGTCATTTATGCTTCTCATTCCTCATATAGGACTTCATTATTGTATATTTCTAGTGGTATTGTGGTTATGACCTTTCGTACTCTTTAAAATTCTGTTTTATGCATTTGGGGAAATAAAGTTCCTTTTCTGAATCTTGAAAGGACTCATTTGAGGTCTACATTCCTCTTTTTGGTCTATTGGATATAGTTAATTAATGTTGTCTCCCCAATGAATGAGAAACAAAGTATATAAGTTTCTCATTCTTCATTTAGGAGTCCCACAATGCATATCTCTAGTTGTATTTGTGGTTATGACCATTCTTACTCATTATAATTCTTTTTTATGCATTTGGGGACATGACGTTCCTTTTTTTATCTTCAAGGGACTCATTTTAGTTCCACATTTGTCTTTTTGGTGTATTGGATATGGTTAATTAATGGTGTCGCCCAATGAACGAGAAACAAGGTATATATGCTTCTCATTCCAGATTTAGGAGTCTCACCTTGCATATTTTTAGTGGTATTTATTGTTATGACCATTTTTACTGTTCAAAATACTGTTTTATGCATTTAGGGATATGAAGTTCTTTTTTTGATATTCATGGTACTCATTTCAGTTCTAGATCCCGATTTTTGGTCTTTTTGATATGGTTTATTATCGGTGTCTCCGAATGAATGAGAAAGAAGTTATTTATGCTTCTCATTCGTCATATAGGACTCCAATAGCGTATATTTCTAGTGGTATTCATTGTTATGACCTTTCGTACTCTATAAAATTCTGTTTTAGGCAGTTGGGGACATCAAGTTCTTTTTCTGATTTTCATGGGACTCATTTCAGATCGACATTCCTCTTTTTGGTCTATTGGATATGGTAGCTTATCGCTGTCTCCCAATGAATGAGAAACAAGGTATATATGTTTTTCATTCTTCATTTAGGTGTCTCACAATGCATATTTCTAGTGGTATTCGTGGTTATGACCATTCTTACTCATTAAAATTTGTTTTAAGCATTTGGGGACATGAAGTTCCTTTTCTGATCTTCATAGGACTCATTTTAGTTCCAGATTTCTCTTTTTGGTTGATTGAAAATGGTTAATTAACAGTGTCTCCCAATGAATGAGAAACAAGGTATATATGTTTCTCATTCCACATTTAGGAGTCTCACAATACATATTTTAGTGGTATTTATTGTTATGACCATTTTTACTACCCAAAATTCTGTTTTATGCATTTAGGGACATGAAGTTCTTTTTCTGATCTTCATGGAACTCATTTCAGTTCTAGATCCCGATTTTTTGGTCTGTTTGATATGGTGCATTAACAGTGTCTCCGAATTAATGAAAAAGAAGTTATTTATGCTTCGTATTCCTAATATACGACTCCGATAATGTATATTTCTAGTGGTATTCATTGTTATGACCTTTCGTACTCTATAAAATTCTGTTTTAAGAAGTTGGGGATACAAAGTTCCTTTTCTGATCTTCATGGGAGTCATTTCCGATCTACATTCCTCTTTTTGGTCTTTTAGATATGGTTCATTAACAATGTCTCCGATTGAATGAGAAAGAAGTTATTTATGCTTCTCATTCCTCATATAGGACTCCAATAGTGTATATTTCTAGTTGTATTTATTGTTATGACCTTTCGTACTCTTTAAAATTCTGCTTTATGCATTTGGAGAAATAAAGTTCATTTTCTGATCTTGATGGACTCATTTCAGCTCTACATTCCTCTTTTTGGTCTATTGGATATAGTTGATTAACGTTGTCTTCCAATGAATGAGAAACAAAGTATATAAGTTTCTCATTCTTCATTTAGGAGTCCCACAATGCATATTTCTAGTTGTATTTGTGGTTATGACCATTCTTACTCATTATAATTCTTTTTTAAGCATTTGGGGACATGACGTTCCTTTTCAGATCTTCAAGGGACTCATTTTTTTTCTACATTCCTCTTTTTGGTCCATTGGATATGGTTAATTAATGGTGTCGCCCAATGAACGAGAAACAACGTATATATGCTTCTCATTCCACATTTAGGAGTCTCCGAATGCATATTTTTAGTGGTATTTATTGTTATGACCATTTTTACTGTTCAAAATACTGTTTTATGCATTTAGGGATATGAAGTTCTTTTTTGATCTTCATTGTACTCAAAAACGGATATATAAGCTTCTCATTCCATATTTAGGAGTCTCACAATGCATATTTTTAGTTGTATTTATTGTTATAACCGTTTTTACTCTTCAAAATTCTGTTTTATTCATTTGTAACATGAAGTTCTTTTTCTGATCTTCATGGGACTCATTTTAGTTCCAGATTCCTCTTTTTAGTCTATTGGATATGGTTAATTAACGGTGTCCCCTAATGAATGAGAAACAAGGTATATATGATTCTCATTCCCCATTTAGGAGTCTCACAATGCATATTTTTAGTGGTATTTATAGTTATGCCCATTTTTACTCTTCAAAATTCTGTTTTCTGCATTTAGGGACATGAAGTTCTTTTTCTGATCTTCATGGTACTCATTTCAGTTCTAGATCCCTATTTTTGGTCTTTTAGATATGGTTCATTAACAATGTCTCCGATTGAATGAGAAAGAAGTTATTTATGCTTCTCATTCCTCATATAGGACTCCAATAGTGTATATTTCTAGTGGTATTTATTGTTA